>JXCR01049234.1:90061-210348 GCA_002079205.1 Phalaenopsis hybrid cultivar | reverse complement strand
GTTTGTATGACTTTGATTTTATATATGAATTCCGAGTTTTGTTGTGTTTTCTTACTTGTTGTAGTTTGTATGACTTTCATTTTATATATGAATTCCGAGTTTTGTTGTGTTTTAGAAAGAGATTCAGAGGAACTTTGAGGAGTGTTCTTGGGGAGAAATTAGAGATAAGTTATTTATAGAGATTCAGAGGAACTTCGAGGTGTTTTCTTGGGGAGAAATTATAGATAAGTTTATTTATTTGTGTGCTGTAAAAAAAGGAAGAGATTTAGAGGAACTTCAAGGAGTATTCTTGGGGAGAAATTAGAGATAAGTTATTTACTTGAGTAGTTTGTATGACTTTGATTTTATATATGAATTCTGAGTTTTGTTGTGTTTTCCCCATGAGTTATGAGTAGTTTTCTCTGTCCTGAGTTTTGTTGTGTTTTCCCCATGAGATATGGTTTGTATGACTTTGATTTTATATATGAATTCTGAGTTTTGTTGTGTTTTCCCCATGAGATCCCTTTCTCCTTGTCTTGAGATTTGTGAAATGGTGATTTGAATTGGTTAAGTTGTTGTAGTTTGTATGACTTTGATTTTATATATGAATTCCAAATTTGTTGTGTTTTTCTACTTGTTGTAGTTTGTATGACTTTGATTTTATATATGAATTCTGAGTTTTGTTGTGTTTTCTGATTTTATATATGAATTCCGAGTTTTGTTGTGTTTTCCTTTGTTGTAGTTTGTATGACTTTGATTTTATATATGAATTCCGAGTTTTGTTGTGTTTTCCCAATATTCTGAGTAGTTTTCTCTGTCTTTCTCCTTGTCTTGAGATTTGTGAAATGGTGATTTGAATTATTGTTTTCTCTGTCTTTCTCCTTGTCTCGAGATTTGTGAAATGGTGATTTGAATTGATGTGTCTTTCTCCTTGTCTTGAGATTTGTGAAATGGTGATTTGAATTGGTGAAATGTATGACTTTGTTACTTGTTGTAGTTTGTATGACTTTCATTTTATATATGAATTCCGAGTTTTGTTGTGTTTTAGAAAGAGATTCAGAGGAACTTTGAGGAGTGTTCTTGGGGAGAAATTAGAGATAAGTTATTTATGTTGTAGTTTGTATGACTTTGATTTTATATATGAATTCAATTTAGAGATAAGTTATTTACTTGTTGTAGTTTGTATGACTTTTATTTTATATATGAATTCCGAGTTTTGTTGTAGTCCCCATGAGTTCTGAGTAGTTTTCTCTGTCTTTCTCCTTGTCTCGAGATTTGTGAAATGGTTTTACTTGTTGTAGTTTGTATGACTTTCATTTTATATATGAATTCCGAGTTTTGTTGTGTTTTCCTTTGTTGTAGTTTGTATGACTTTGATTTTATATATGAATTCCGAGTTTTGTTGTGTTTTCCCATTACTTGTTATAGTTTGTATGGCTTTGATTTTACATATGAATTCCAAGTTGTGTTGTGCTTTCCCCATGTTCTGAGTAGTTTTCTCTGTCTTTCTCCTTGTCTTGAGATTTGTGAAATGGTGATTTGAATTGATGAAGCCATGAAAATGTTTAAGAAATTGTGATGACCTTTTCACTTAGATCTTAATTTACTTTCAATCTGGCCAATTGATTTGTTAAAATATGTTGAGATTTACAACTAAAGTGAAGGTTACATCCAAGATTCAGGGAGGTCAAAGCCCTTCAAAGTTGGGTGCAAATAAATAGAGAAATATTATTATCGGGCGAAGAATTAGAGATTTTAGAGTGACAGACTAAAATCCACAATTTGGCGCTATTGTTTGGGTGCTGATGTGTAGATGTTAGCTCTTAGGTTAGGGGAACGTGGGAGCTCTGAAGTGAGAGCCGGTATCATCCCAGCATAGCCGCAAAATCAGTAAATAAGCATAGGATTAGTCAATGTTCTTTATGTCTGGACCAAAGGAGCAGATTCAGTAAACAAGCGTAGGATTAATCAATGTTCTTTATGCCTGGACCAAAGGGTAACACGCAGATTCAGTAAACAAGTGTAGGATTAGTCAATGTTTTTTATGCCTGGACCAAAGGGTAAAGAATAGTCAGTAAACAAGCGTAGGATTAGTCAATGTTCTTTATGTCAGGACCAAAGGGTAAAGAATAGGTGCCTATTTGGCACAATATAATTTGAACCAATTCACTTTATCCATTCACTATAATTTCTTGACAGGGAGAAACTATTGGCACAATATAAATTGAACTAATTCATTTTATCCATTCACTATAATTTCTTGACAATAATATAAATTGAACTAATTCATTTTATCCATTCACTATAATTTCTTGACAAAGAGAAGGATGCTTTCTTATATATCATTTGGCACAATATAATTTGAACTGATTCACTTTATCCATTCACTATAATTTCTTGACAAGGTGTAGGATTAGTCAATGTTCTTTATGCTTGGACCAAAGGGTAAAGAATATTTAGCCGCAGAATCAGTAACCAAGCATAGGATTAGTCAATGTTCTTTATGCCTGGACCAAATGATTAGTCAATGTTTTTTATGCCCGGACCAAAGGGTAAAGAATAGGTATGCTCCTATTTGGCGCAATATAATTTGAACTGATTCACTTTATCCATTCACTATAATTTCTTGACAAGGAGAATGATTCTCAATGTTCTTTATGTCTGGACAAAAGGGTAAAGAATAGGTATGCTCCTATTTGGCAATGTTCTTTATGCCTGGACCCAAGGGTAAAGAATAGGTATGCTCCTATTTGACACAATATACATTTGAACTAATTCATTTTATTCATTCACTATAATTTCTTGACAAGGAGAAGGATGCTTTCTTATATATTGATTATCACACTTAAAACCTACTTTCTATCATTAGTTACTTATTAGTTATTAAAATTATATATTTATTTCAATTGTCTATTAATGACAGATAAGCAAATTGAGCATCGTTGTTGTGATTAAAGTCTTGCTTTTTTAAAGTTTTAGTCCGTAATTTTAAACAACTCCCTATGGGATCGATATCTAGGACTCCATTATAGCCCTATATTACTTGAGCGATACGTATACTTGCGTTGACAAATTCGACTTTAACATTATTGAATATTATAATTATACATCTTAACCAAATCAGACACAGTTGCTGGAAATTAAATCTTCTAGTAGCGTCAACAAATTATTGTATTTGTGATTACAAAAAAAGTCGGTCAAGTTATTGGCGCCGTTGTCGGGGAGTGATTAAGTGAGTGAGTAAAATCACGATCATAAAAACAGGCAAATTAGGATTATTAGAAAATTTTTACTTAAATTGCAACTCATTTTTATATTTATATTTACGTTAATTATATTACTGAAACTGATTTAATTATATGCATAAAATTTGGACCTGAAAATCTTATACCCTACGATTCGGAATTAGAACGCACTGTTAGAAGGATCAAAAAATTAAGAAGAGAACCTAAAAATTATGATACNATTAAAAATTTGGCTAAGTGTTCAAATTACACTAACTTCCCCTTCGAGGGAATTCACTCACATAATTTTTAAATTAAATAATAAATGATAATTAACCTATTCTTAGGGATAATTGAGATATCAATGTTCACTGAGCATTAAGGGGTATTTATAGGATGAATTATTAAGCAACATAATAAGTTTAAAAAGAACTCGGGATTTTCCACTAGGCAGTTATAGGATGAATTATTAAGCAACATAATAAGTTTAAAAAGAACTCGGGATTTTCCACCAGGTAGCGAGAAAGTAGCATGGACCCTGGTTCTTTCTCTAGATCTGTTGGACACCTCAGAGATCTACTAAACTTAATATATCTTGCTTGATAAAGTCATTCTTATTAAACTTCTAAGTACTCTCCAAGATATGACATAGGGTTAGGAAAATTATCAAAACTTTACTTTTCCTGCTCTTCATAAATTCCCTCACATACATTTTTAAGTTTCAGATGGCGGAACGAGAAGACTCGCCAGATACGCTTTTATAGTTTATAGTACTGTTATTCTTCTCCTTTTTCCTTACATGTTTTATGCTTGCATTCACCTACATGTATGAAAACAACATATAACTTGCATGTTAACCGTAACCAGNTTTCCTTAGTTTATTTGATCAAGCCTCATCCTCAAGTCTTGTGTTTATCCTTCGGGATAGATACAGGATTTGTGGTACAGTGTTCTTTCATTTTAAACTATGAAAATTATGGGGTCAGTCTGATTTCATACTTCAACGTCCTTCCGAAGCGGGCGAAGAGAATTCAATTCCGATGACCGACAGCTTCTTATGGGCAACCCCACAAACCAACCTGAAATAGCACCGACACATTTGGTCAAAAAAGGATAAAGGAAAGTGATCTTTCCTAGTGACCAAATTTAATTTTCTATAGTCAACACAAATTAGCCAACCAGTAACTTGACTTATTTGAATTAATTCATTTTTTTCATTATTTTCAACGTTACTCCTCCTTTCTTTGGAATACAGCGAATTGGGCTTACCTAAGTAATGTCTGAAATATGATATATAATTCTAGCATCTAACCATTTTAAAATTTCTTTATTGGGTTTAATCTCCTCTGAAGATCAGCTTTAGGTTTGTATTGTTCATCTAATAGAATTCTATGCATACAAATTGAGGGACAATTCCTTTATAAAGTCCATCCAAAAGACTTCTTTTTTTTTAACATCTCTATTAATTTTTGTTCTTGAATTTCAGTTAATTCGAAAGATACAATGTAGATGACTCTCCTAAAAACACATATTTTAATTGGTTAGGTAATATTTTCAGTTCAACTTCAAGTGGTTTAATACTTGAAGGAATAAAATTTTTATTATCGTTTTCCAACAAATCTAGCATTTCAAATTTTTCCTGAACATAATCTAAATCTTTTTCTATTATTTCATCCTTATTTTAAAAAAGTTCTCCTTGCTTTAATTTGTCTTCAAACTCTTCTTTAAACTTCTCATTACTCAGATAATCAGTTACTTCCATCTTAAAACATTCATTATTTGTTTTTATTGCAGGATATTTCATAGTTTTTGTAATATTAAATTTTACTTCTTAATCTTTAATTCTCATTATTAATTATCCTTTTTGCACATTTATCACTGCTCTTCTTGTTGTAAGAAATGGTATCCCCAAAATAATAGGAATCTCTTTATATTCCTCCATAACATCTGTAATAGATCTAAGTGATCCTACTAATTCATTGTAAAATATTTGAATTATTATCCAATCTGGCAAAGCATGGTGCGGACATTTTCTAAGAAGATATTTAAATCTTTCCTAAGCTAAATATATCGATTCCTCTTCAAACTGACAAAACGATGTAATATCTTTTCTAAGATTAGCGGTTTTCGAGAATGGAAAATGTTTAGCCAAGAATTTTTGTGATAGTTCGCCCCAAGTTCTGATAGATCTAGGTGCTAATGAATTTAACCAGGCTTTAGATTTATCCCTTAATAAAAAAGGAAAAAGTCTAAGCCTAACAACATCATTAAAAACTCTGTCTTATTTAAAAGTACAAATTTCAAGAAAACTAGCAAGATGTAAGTTAAGAACTTTAGTAGGTGTTCCTCCAAACTAATTATTTTGTACCATTTAGATAATAGTAGGTTTAAGCTCAAATGAATTAGCAACAACATCAAGATTTTGAATAGTAAGTGAAATTCATCTGCTGTCGGATTAGCATAATCTTTTAAAGGTCTTTGTCGATTTTCGTTAATTTGATTATCTAAGTTATTCACCATTTTGTTTAAATTTTTAATTTCTTTTTGTTGTTTTTGAATATTTTTAATAGTACGTTCTAATTCTGAATTGTAAAACCTTTAGATCCAATATTTCACATAAACAGATATAATAAGCAAAGAAAATTTCTTAAAATTACTCTTAAATATATAGTTATATATATATATATATATATGATTTTTGATTTTATAAATTTTTTTGATATTTTATATATTTTTATCTCTAAATTTCTTAATTTATCAAATCTATTTAATTTACCATTACCTTTCCCGGCAACGACACCAAAAATTTGATCTCGCTTGCAATACAGTTGTGTAAAATTTATATAAGTTTGATCTTGCCATTGTCGTTACCTTTCCTGACAACGATGCCAAAAACTTGATCTCACTTGAAATGCAGTTGTGTAAAATTTATATAAGTTTGACTCCGCTATGTAACAGCGCCAAAAGCTTGATGCAATATTTATGATTAAGAAATTTAAGCAATCAATGTTGGGATTCTACGCAAGTAAACATATCGTTATCAAGTAATAAAAGACTTTCTATTTAAGCCTTAAATATCGATTCCACGGGGAATGTTTAAATTTGAAATGATAAATTAACTAAGAGATTCACAGAAATCAAATGAAATTACTATAATTAATTTTGAATGTGTAAGATGCTAACAAAACTAATATATTTAACTTCTAACTAAACTGAAATGCAAAGTTTAAATAGTAACTACTAAACTATTAAACTATGTTTATGTGATGAAGAATTCAAATATGAAAAAGCATCTTTCCAACTATAATGAGATTTTGGGTAAAATGAGATGAGATAAATGTTTTAATAGGTATTATGCCAAATAGGAGCAGTTTTAATTCTCTAGCCTGATACAGTGTTATAGAAAATTATTGGCTAATCCCAGGTTTAGTCCCTAAATTCGTGGTTAGGCTAGAAGAATACTGTCTCCCACTTCCTTTCACCTGAAGGCTAACTCTCTCTTTAGTTCTTAAACACTAAGACCGAATTAAGGATTTTAGTCTGTTACCCTAAAATCTCCAATTCTACACCCAATAATATATATTTCCTTATTTATTTGCACTTTATTCCTTGAACGAAATCCTCCTTCATGGAATCAAATGCGATCCTCACTCAAATTTAGAACTCATACTCCATTTCCAGGATCATATGTTTCACAACACATTTTAGCAATTTAATTGGCCAGATCGAAAGTAAATTAAGTTTTGAGTTGAAAAATCACCACAATTTATTTTATATTTTAATATTGGCACATCCATATTAACTCTTCATTTCACTATATCTCAGAGTAGGGAGAAATATATAGGAAAATACTCAGACTTCATGAGAAAGTTACAACAAAACACATATTTCATTTATAAAAGAAAGTTCATACAACACTAATAAACAAACAACACTTATCTGAAACTCTTTCTCAAAACAAATTACTTGCAGCCTCTCCTAGGAAATGTAGGAAGAGAAAATCTCTCACTTCCTCTTTCTCCAACACTCTCATGAAAAGAATTCAAACTTAATCTCACCACAAAAAACTCTAAACTCTTAAAAAAAAATAACTAATAGACTCCTGAATGGTGGTGGACTGAAGATGAAAAAAGTGTATGGAGGTGAGGTGTGGCAAAAATGAGCAAGGAGAAATGAGGAGGAGCAACTTTTATGATCAATTTCGGCCCCAAATAGAGCCTAGGGTCGGTTCTCCAATAGGTGCATCTAAAAACTCTTCAAAAAATGTCCAAATTTATCAAATCTGCTAGAAATAGGGTCTGAACCGACATTGGTGCCATTGACGCCCATTCTAGCGCTGTCGACACCCATTATGACGACGACGGTACCAGGGGTCCATATTTAATTCATAGCTCTCTGTCAAACGGCGACGTCGGCGCTCAGTATTTCTTCAAAAATGCCATTTTGACTCCAAATTTCATCCTTTTTACTTTAAGTCTAAATAATCAACAACCTGCAAGAAAACATAAAAATACATTCTATTAAAGTGTAATATCACCAAATATGAGTATAAAATATGGGTCTAAAAATGCATATAATTTTGGTGTATCAGTAAGGAAGATCCACAATTTAAGGAGATCAACTTTAATGTAAGGTATAACTCATCTTCAACTAAAATTTTACCATGAGAACTCCTTATTTCCTCCCAGAACATTGTATGTTACCACATGAATTGTAAAATAGGCAATTAATTTCAAATATATGGATGTTTTCTTCATATTTGATATTAGTTTTTGCCAATTCACCATAGAATTTCGCAATTCCACACGTGTTTGCAAATTTCATGCTATAATTTTGAAGTTCCACCATGTCCTCAAAATATTTCAATTTTTTCCATGTCACATATCTAAATCATAGTGTGTCTAGCCTAATCAAGATGTAATGTGTTAATGGGAGATTTATTTTTGTAATTAGCATGTTCTTCCATCTTCTTTAATAAAATTGAGAAAATACATGCATGTTTCATGTTGAAACTTTAGTTTTTCCTTATGTTTATGTGTCTTATAACAAATGTTGCATGTTACATGGATAATCTATAGGAACTTTTTTTAAATGATGTTTTATGTCAAGATTATTATATTATAAATATTGAAGTCATATGGCTTGTGAATGTAGTTGATTGTATCTTGTAATTAACATATGTCCCTCCATTGATTTGTCAAAACCAAGAGCCCAAACTAACTAATTCATCAAAATCATAAGCTAACCTCAATAAAATGCCTAAACTAAGCCTATCTATGACTAATTATCATTTAATCCAAAATTTAAACTACTTTAAACTTCAATAATTATTATTCTAATTATTTAAACATACATCTTATTCCATTTATTTAACTTAAAAAAATTAGTTAAATTAAAGCAAAACATGAATTACCTAGTTAACCCATAAGTAGCCTAGTCAAACCCTTAACTGCTCAAATAACCCAAAACTTTTAGTTAACCCATTAGCCACCTAGTTAACCTATTATCCCTTTACTTGACCAATTAAGTACCCACTTAATATATTCCTCACTCATTAGATTTCTAAACCAACCCAACTTGAACCTAAAAACCAATCTAAACCCATTTTTGTCACCCCTACCAAAATCAAAAATATTAAACATCACCCAATCTAACTCAAACCCAATCTATTCAATCCCAATATAACCCAAAACTTTAATAATAAAATAGAGATAAATAATAATGAAAGGGAGAGTGAAACATGTTTTATGTGTTATGTTCAATGTATGTTAGCTTTGGCCATGTACATATAAAGTGTTGATGCATATGTACATGTAAAACAAAAAGAAAGGAAATGAGAGTGTATGGAGAATGTTGTGAGTGTGATTCGATGGAAGAATGATCTGCATGTTAACAAATGTGTGCATGTTTTATTATTTGGATAAGGTTATGTCGACATAATTATGTTTAATATATATATATATATATATATATATATAGTCTTTGAAAGATAATATTTTAAGTTTTAAAAATACGAGGCCGAAATGATCCTGTATAGACAATAGTTTAAAAAAAATGAGGAATAGACATATCATTTACTAGCAAGAATTAATTAAATAAACTAAAGAATTTGTGAAATCAGTTTGGTCTTCGAACCATTTATATAAGTCGACAAATTCCCCTACCTGATATGAAAGATTAGATAAGGTTTATATTACCTGGGTTCTTAATGCTCCCTATAGAGGCAAGCCCCTATAGTCAATTACATCTCAAATGACTAATGTCACTTAGGAAAACTCTCAATTTAGATTAGAAAGTGTTGTCTTCAAGAGTTCCAAAGGATAGGACTTTTCAAAGATTGGACCGAAGAGTGTCAAATAAGAAAAAGTTAAATTTTGGAAGAATTATTATGGAATCCAAAGGAAGAAACTTAGGGTTTTCACAAATCTCAAGGAGAAGCTCAATGAATTCCCAAGCTATCTTATGATTTGGCTTCAATTTCGAAAAGAAAAATTATTGAATATTTTTTCTTGCCAATTTTATTTAGTTAGGGCTTACATTTGTGGTAGACAGTCACACAAATAGGCTGGAAGCTAGGAAGATGTATGTCATAATGAGCAACAACCTCAGAATCCTAAAATGAGTTAGGGCTTAGATTGAATGAAATGATCATGCAAAGCCCTAAAAAAAGAGTTGAGGATTTATGTCGCACTAGGCAGACAACCTCGAAGTCCTATGGCTTGTTGTTTAAGTCTAGGGATAAAATGGGATGTTGTAGATCCTCATGCTGTTGTAGATTACTACAACAGAGTTAGCTCCAACCTCCTCAACGAAGCAGTAATCCTAAAGTCTAAAGGCTTAAGGGTTTAAATGAAAAATTCAATTCATAATGGGGGGGTGGTTAAATTTGATTGGAGCGACACCTTTTAGGACCCTTGTTCCAATACCACTATTTTATTTTTATTTTACTTAACTTATACTAGTTGTTAAACTCAGTTAAATCGGGGAGATCTTTTTAGCAACCGCGGGTTACCTCATCTAAGGGACTCCCATAAGTTCAAAAGGACGTGTTATGAAGTTGCATTTCAAAAGATTTATGGTTACCTTTAAAAGGGTTTAATTTAATTTTAAAAATTGTTTATTAATTTTGAAAAGTTTACATTTTGTCATCCAAGCATGCATGGTATGTACAAGCAATAATAATTTACAAGAAATGAAATGATAGAAAATAAATAAAACTGTAAAAGCCTATCTGTCATCTTCTCGCTATTCTCCCACTGAAATGTTAGAACTTGCAACATATATATAATTTTGTAGAAAATTTAAATAAATTACAAGAACAAGAAGACTAGACAAAGTTGTAGCTACGAAACCCCAAGTCATGACTTGATGAGTCCCTAAAGTTTTTAATGGATGAATTTCTGGAACAAAGTATAATAAGTCCAATTGTTCTTCAAAATATCCAAAAGGTCATAAAAGCATTTGAGGAACAATCCCTAACGACCTTTAATTCCTTTTGATATGTTTTGAGTTTATTTGAGCCTATTATATTGTTCAATTAATTATCCCAAATTTTAATTTTAGTTTTAATGAATGAATATATCCTACGATAAGTGAACCTGATATTTTATTTATCTTATGAGAAGGGTACTTCAATCATTCACTTGATATTTTATTTAAGAGTTATGTTAGTGGATGCCCCTGAGGCAAGCTTCAGTCATTGAAGACCCTATACCCACCACTAAAACTGGGCTTGCAGTGTTTTCAAAATGTTAATTATTAGTTATATTTTCTTTTCTAAACCTCATTAAATAGGTTCAAATATCAAGCCTAGCTCACTCCCAAGCTCTTAACAATTTTCATGGGTAAATTTGTAATTATCAAAATATTTAATTTAAGTGGAATCCATTCTTATCAAGAGATCATGGTATCATCTAATCACCAATTAGGGGCTTCAAATGAATGAATTATTATCTTCCTAACTTAAGCCCACTACTTTAGTATCATCCAATTAGATCGACTTCCAAGTCATAGTAATTTATGAAATTACAATTTTACTCTTATCATGAAAATGTGGTAAAGTGGTTTCTACCTTTTAACCCATTATATTTCAAACATCGAAATGAGCTCATTATGCTCAAACTTACCCATTTACCCCTTTGGTAAATCCTAAATTTTAATTAAGGCATCAAAATCCAAAATTATCATTTTGTCCTCCTCGGGCCCTTCACTTCATAACTCATCAAATATAACTAAAATGACTTTGAAATTTTTAAAGTATCACTCCTATGGGTCAATTAGAATATCAGAGTAGAAAATGTGATTTTTCCAATTTTTATTTAATTTATATAATTATTTTTGACTCAAAAAATTAGATTTTCAATATTAATTTATTCAACTAATCGAAGCAAAGTTTTTTGCCATAAGAAAATTATTGGAGGTTCACGTAGGTCAGGGGACCACTTGGATAAAATTTCATGATTTTTAAAATTATATTTTAATTAGTATAATTATTTATTTATTTTAATGATTTAATTAAATAGAAAATATGTTTAATTTCAATAATTACTTTTCATTTTTTTATTAAATTTCCGTAAGTATAGAGAACTTATAGAAACTAACTTTCCAATTTTTTAAATTTTATTTTATTTTATTATAATTATTGTAATTGAAAATTAGAGAAAATACATTTTTTGACATTTTAAAATTCATTACTAAATTAGAAAAAAATAGGAAAAGTATTTTAAAGGGTCCTAAGTAATCAGGGAACAATTAAGAACAATTTTGAGCATTTTAATATCTTTTGAAAATTTTTAATCATTTTTAAATCAAAATATAGCTAAAAAATGACCTATTTATTATAAAATAATTTTTATTTTTCCTAAGTTCCCCTGATCACAAGAAACCCAAAAAATCACTTTTTATAATTTTCCTAATTATATTTAATTTATTAAAATTATTTTATAGCAGAAATACCATTTTTACTTAGAAAAAAAACTTTAGTACTCAAACTAAATCAAATAAATTTCAAATTTTTACAGTGGGTTAATATTATTTTGATTTACACTGTGGAATGATTTTTGTTAACTTTGGCATAATATTTTATCTATTTTAATTTTAGTGGGAATTTACAATTTAATTAACTTTAGTAATGCACATAAATATTCAAACTTAGTTAATTTTTTTTCCAATTTCCCTCTGACCACAGGGAACGTACCAAAATAAATCTCATATTTTTCTGATGAATATTTTGTTATATAAGTATTTTAAGCAAACATAGCCATCTAAACTTTAAAATTAGCGTTTCAAAGATAGAAATGCTCTCTGACTTTGAAAAAATCAGAGATCATCCCGTTTAACAAGAGGAATCAACCTAAAATTTCAAGTCATGGTGATTATTATTTACTTAATTAGAATTAAAATAATACAGAGGGTATTAATTAATTAAAAATCAAGGATACATCAAATAATTTTATTTTTGTTCCTCATTATTTTCCTCCGTTCACTGAGCAACAAAGTATTTTTAATTTTTATGATTTTTCCACACAAAGATATGAACTTTCTAATTTCTTGAATTAAAATAAATAAAAAATCCCTTAATTTTCTACTTATCTGAGTCAACGCTAACTCATGCTATGGTGGCTCCGAAAGACCACGCGACGCCATTTGATTTGCCGCTGCCATCCATGTCAGCTGCCACAAAAGCCGCACTTTATGTTCTATTCCTTCGTTCGGCACGATCCTAGCCATCCATCCAATACATGCATGGTCCAATGACTATGGGTCATCGGCCCTAATGGCTAGAACCTGTGAACTGCCGAACTTCAAACCCTAAGATCTATGCATAGAATCAACCAAATCACTTCGGCTTTGCTCCTACACCTTCATCTACTCAAGACGAACACATCTATATAGGTAGTCATTTATGGGGATGTTGACTCACTTTTGGATGAAGTCTAGTTTTTCCTCCTTAGTTTCCTAGGGTCTAGCCATAGGACTTTCTTGTTGACTATTCTTAGAGGACTAGAAAAGGAACCCTCACCATTAAAAAATCTAAAATCTTCTTTGCTCAACTTGAAGTTCCACACATTGGTCCTGATCTCTAGCACTTAGTATGTAGGGTCAATATGGGGGAGCTTAAGGGGAGTCCTCATAGGACTGCTTGGAGTTTGGGTGGACCCTAGTTGTTGGTCTAGAGCTAGTTCACTTACATTCTCTCACAACTCTAAACCCAAACTTGTTGACTTTGATCCCTTAACCCTTTGGCAGACTCATTTGGTTGGTCCCCTAAACCCACTAGCCCTAGGCTAGGTTCTAGCTAAAACCAGTACATGAAGGACCCAAAGTAAAGGATTCCATTGGAACATAGCTCAAATAGGGTGGTTGACACCTCAATTTCACCAAAACACCAAACTTAGCCTTCTGCCTCCCAAATTTACCCAATTTACCAAAATACCCCTAAATTTGCCAAAATTACAGAATACCCTTGGTAGCCCAAACTTTACCAAAACCCTCAAAATCATCCCAAATGTCCCTAAAATAAATTTGGATCATTCAATTAAACCCAATTTGATCAATTTTACTAACTTGACCAAAAGCCCCAAATTACCTTTAAAGGATAAATTTCCCTAAATTCACCCTAATTGTCCACCAATTTGATCCCAATCTTCTCTAATTCAAATCTAAATTCAAATTCATCTTGATAAAACTCAGTTCAAACCAAATCTAAGTCCAATTGACCCACATTTGAGTCTAATTTTAACGTAAATCAAAATGCCCCAATTTGGCCTAAAACAAAAATCCCACTCAATTGAACCCCCAAATCTTTCCAATTGCCCCAATTATGCATCATAAACTCTTTGTAACATCTCCACACACCAAATTGAATCTTCAATTGTCCTTGTTAATTCCTAATTTTTTTCAAAACCAACTTGGACCAAAACCCAAATTTTCCTTGTCTCCAAATGTCCCCAAATTGAATGTTCAAACCCAAAAATTGGCTCCAAATTAATGTTGAGAACTCTTCATTACATTCCCTTAGACCATTTTGAAATCTCAATTTGGACATAGACCAACTCTAGCCCAACCTAAACCCAAGTCTAACCCAAAATCCCCAATTGATCAAATGTCCAAAATCCTTCAAATTGAACCTCTAAGTCAATTCAAAATCACTCCAAATCTTTTATAAACTCTTTATGACAATCATCCACAGAAAACTGATCAATCAATTGAGCTCAATGTCATGGCTAGCCTAACCCAAACCCAAATTCAAGACAATTCAACCCAAATTGAACCCATGCACCAAAATTGATTAAGCCATACCAAGTGACCAAATTAATGACACCACAACCAGCAAATGGAGCCTAGTGACTAGGCTAGACTCACCTAGCCTACCATAGAAGAACTATTGACCAATGGTCACTTGATTTAAGTGATTTTACCCATTTTTGGCCTAAACTTGAATATCTTTTCAATCATTACTTACACTCGGGAGTTAATCATGATGAAGCACCCCATGACCTCCCTGAGCTCAAAGGTGACTAGACCCTTGTCAGCTACCACCTCAGCCGCCTGAAGCAGTTACCCCAAAGGAGCCCAAGTTAGCTAAAACCCAAAATTGAACTTACCAAAGCTGGATAAGCTTGATTTGCTGTTAAGGCCTTTCTTTCCTCCACCTAGGAAACACCTTGGCCACCTCAGTTTGGCCTGAGATCCACCATAGCATCCTTTATTTAAAGCACCTGCTCCATGACCATGAAGAGAGAGTTAGAAAAACCCTTGGGGAAATTCTGTCCAATTTCTTTCAGAGACTCTCCAAGAACTCCTCAGCTTAATCCCACTGTTTTCCCCCTTTAGTTCCCACTATGAGAGCTTAATTTTGAGTTTAAAATTTCAGCTTGAAACATGATATATTTCCCCACACCTCCATAGTCCACCAAATTGTAATTAACTATGCACACACCATCACCACAGTGAGAGGAGTTGATTCCCCACAAATGACCCATCCCAAACAGCCTCAAACGTAGTTCTAGACCAACACTTGAAATTGAGCTCGATCAAAATAATACCTAGTCAATTCACTAGGACCTAGGAATTCATCTGGAGGTTCATTGGACCCAATAAAAGCTACTACAACCATCTGACTAAGGCATTCTCTCTCAGACAAAGGTTTTGAACCTCAACCCTAAACCTAGTTTAAATTGATTCTCCATACATATTTACCATTTTTCATACCGTATATGCCGTATAGATATGCTCGTCTTGAGTAGATGAAGGTTTATGAACAAACCCCATGCAATTTGGTTGAGTTTAGATGAAGATCTTAACGGTTCACGAGTTAAGTCATTTGGGGACAATGAACGGATGTTTTCTGATCACATGTTTATTCAATGGAAGGTCGTGATGGAGTAGGATGAAGAAATGATACGCGAACCGCAGGCTGACGAGGCACNCCGCCCTGCCCCGCAACTTACTTTTTTCTACAAGATGTATATTAGAAAAGTAACAATGTAGATGAATAGCTAAGTGCAAGGAAAAAAGGTAAAAATAGGTACATGAATCTCAATAGGTACATATGTCAGAAAGTAAGGAAGCATGATAGTACAAATCTTACTATAAGAGGAAAGCTACTCCATAGAGAAACAAGTCAAAGTAAAATTTCAATGTAAAATTTCAAACCAAATTTGAAAGAAAATTTCAAAATAAGACTTGATACAAATGCTGAAAGTAAAAGCATGCTCCAACACATCAGATAACACTTAGGTTGTCACCCAAGATAGTGTCCAGTTTAATGTCATCAACATAAGAATAAAAGCTTCCTCCAGGATCAAAGCTCTAATTTAGTAATCCCCGATCAATCACCCAATCTCTTATTGATCCTGAAATTTCAATTAAATCCTTAAATTTCAATTCTTCTTGTAACTTTTTCTTCTCAATTCTGTAACAGTCATCTTGAGAGTATGTGGGGGATTGATTCAGATTATTGTTCCTAAAGGTTCTTTCTAAATTCAAAATTTTCTCAATTAATTCTTTTATTTGCATAAGAGTGTCTCTCTTACAAGTTGCAAGAAATGGATCCCTATAAATTACTTCAAGGTCTCTTAAATTTTGTGTGGTCTCTCTAGTTTTTTCAGGTTTGGGATCTAATTCTATTGGTTACTCTCCTTTCTAGGGCTATCCTGCAATTCTCTCCCTGGAGCACTTTTGTAGGCGATCCTATAGACTCAATTATCTCCCTCATAAAGCAAGGTGGTGCATTGAAAGGAAGAGCAGATTCTTCCTCATTCATCTTCTAACAAAAATCATACAACTTATCATACTCTTCAGAGAAAAACTCTTCAGATTCAATGTTATGACCCTCTACTATCCCTGACATTCTTTGGGTTTCTAGGTTAACTACTTCATTTGATTTTCTATGTTTCTTAATGCAGCAGTTTGGTTTTGTAATCGATTCAGTAGGTTTATTGACAATTTAATCAAGTGCTAATTTTCTTCAGGGTAGTCACTATCTTGATTATTTCAACTTTTTGCAGGATCAACTTGGGTGTTCTCTCATTGCTGATTGTCTACACTAGGGTTATTATTATTCCAATTGAAGCTTGGGTGGGTCGACCAACGTTGGATGTAGGTTTTAGATTCATTCCTCAAATTTATTAGCAATTCTTCTAACAACGGGTTATCCTCCCTAAATTGGGGTTTCGAGGTGACTTCCCGAGGTTGTGTTTGGCAAATGTGGTCTTTGCCCTAGTTGTTCCAATTTTCTATAAGGTTGGCTTGAGTTCTCTCCCAAACTTAGATTTCTTATTCTAATGTTATTAATGTTCCAATTAGCGTTTGGATAAGTAGTCTAGTTAGGGTTGTAGGTATTAGAAGAGGGGTGATCAAAACTAGCTCATATGCCAAGATATTCAAAATTCATGTGACTACTAGCCCCAGGCTAGGTTCTAGCTAAGACCAGTACATGAAGGACCCAAAGTAAGGGATTCCTTTGGAACATAGCTCAAATAGGGTGGTTCACACCTCAGTTTCACCAAAACACCAAACTTAGCCTTTTGCCTCCCAAAGTTACCCAATTTACTAAAATACCCCTAAATTTGCCAAAATTACAGAATACCCTTGGTAGCCCAAACTTTACCAAAACCGTCAAAATCATCCCAAATGTCCCTAAAATAAATTTGGACCCTTCAATTAAACCCAATTTGATCAATTTTACTAACTTGACCAAAATCCCAAAATTGCCTTTAAAGGTCAAATTTCCCTAAATTCACCCTAATTGTCCACCAATCTGATCCAATTTCAAATCTAAATTCAAATTCATTTTGATAAAATTCAATTCAAACCAAATCTAAGTCCAATTGACCCACATTTGAGTCCAATTTCAACCTAAATAAAAAAGCCCCAATTTGGCCTAGAACCAAAATCCCACTCATTTGAACCCCCAAATCTTTCCAATTGCCCCAATTATGCATCATAAACTCTTCGAAACATCTCCACACACCAAATTGAGTCTTCAATTGGCCTTTTTAAATCCCTAATTTTTCTCAAAACCAACTTGGACCAAATGTCTTGACCCCCAACTTTCTAAATTTTGGGTTTTATCCAACTTGGGCTCCTTTGGGGTAACTTGGCCCCCAATTTTACTCCAAAGTTTTCATGTCTCCAAATGTCCCCAAATTGAATGTCCAAACCCCAAAATTGGCTCCAAATTATGTTAAGAACTCTTCATGACATTCCCTTAGACCATTTTGAAATCTCAATTTGGACATAGACCAACTCTACCCCAACCTAAACCCAAGTCTAACCCAAAATCCCCAAATTGATCAAATGTCCAAAATCCTTCAAATTGAACCTCTAAGTCAATTCAAAATCACTCCAAATATTTTCTAAACTCTTTATGACAATCACCAACAAAAAAGTGATCAATCAATTGGGCTCAATGTCATGACTAGCCTAACCTAAACCAAAATTCAAGACAATTCAACCCAAATTGAACCCATGCACCAAAATTGATTAATCCATACCCAACTGACCAAATTAATGACACCACAACAACCAAATGGAGCCTAGTGACTAGGCTAGACTCACCTAGCCCACCCTAGAAGAACTATGGACCAATGGTCCCTTGATTTAAGTGATTTTACCCATTTTTGGCCTAATCTTGAAATATCTTCTCAATCATTACTTACCCTCGGGAGTTAATCATGATTAAGCACTCCATGACCTCCCTGAGCTGAAAGGTGACCAGACCCTTGCCAACTACCACCTCAACCGCTGGAAACAGTTACCCCAGAGGAGCCCAAGTTGGATAAAACCCAAAATTTAACTCATCTGAGATGGCTAAGCTTGATTAGCTGTTAAGGCCTTTCTTTCCTCCACCTAGGCAGCACCTTAGCCACCTCAGCTTGGCCTGAGAGCCACCATAGCATCCTCTATTTAAACCACTCGCTCCACGACCATGAAGAGAGAGTTAGAAAAATCCTTGGGGAAACTCTATCCAGTTTCTTTCAGAGACTCTCCAAGAACTCCTCAGCTTAATCCCACTGTTTTCCCCCTCTAGTTCCTACTATGAGAGCTTAATTTTGAGTTCAAAATTTTAGCTTGAAACATGATATATTTCCCCACACTTCCATAGTCCACCAAACTGTAATTAACTGTGCACACACCATCACCACAGTGAGAGGAGTTGATTCCCCACAAATGCCCCATCCCAAACAGCCTCAAACGTAGCTCTAGACCAACACCTAAAATTGAGCTCGATCAAAATCATACCTAGTCAATTCACTAAGACCTAGTACTTCATCTGCAGGTTCGTTGGACCCAATAAAAGCTAATACAACCATCTAATTGAGGCCTCCTCTCTCAGAAAAGGTATTGAACTTCAACCCTAAACCTAGTTTAAATTGATTCTTCATACATAATTATCGTTTTTCATACCATATAGGCCGTATAGATATGCTCGTCTTGAGTAGATGAAGGTTTATGAACAAACCCCATGCGATTTGGTTGAGTCTAGATGAAGATCTTAAGGTTTTATTGTGAATGGTTCTCAGGTTAACTCATTTGGGGACGATGAACGGATGCTGTCTGATCACACGTTTATTCAATTGAAGGTCGTGATGGAGTAGGATGAAGAGATGATACGCGAATCGCGGGCTGACGAGGCACCGAGGTCTTTAGCTGCGTCGAATAAGGGAGCGACATGTGGCTTTTTGGAGTCGCCGTGGGTTGAGGTGTCGTCGCGCGTTTAAATAGAAAAATTTGGATTTATTTTATTTGTTTAAATACCAGAACTTTTAAAATCCATATCTTTCAGTAGAAAAATCATAAAAATAAAATAAAAATATGCTCTTGCTCAGTGAACAGAGGAAAATAATGTTAACAAAAAATCAAAATTATTTGTTAACCTTCTAATTTTTAATGAATTAAATACTCTATGAAGTATTTTAATTCATTATGATCAAGTATTTCTTACCATGGCTTGAAACCATTAGAGTTCATTCCTTATGACAGAGGGGATTTTCTCTGATTTTTCCAAGGTTAGAGAGCATCTCTATGCTTCTAACCTTAATTTTCAAGCAAAGATGGCTATTTTTACTTATTTTAAGTATATAAAAATTAAAATACCACTTGGAAAATTATGAGAATAATTTTAGTAGGTTACCTATGGTCAGTGAAGCTTAGGAAAAATGTCATGATGATTTGAATTATTCTGTACATTTATATAGTTAATTAAATGTATATATCTTGCTTTAATTTATGTAAATTAAATACTAATAAAAAATTGACAAAATTAATTCCACATTATGTACAAAAATCATATTAACCCACTGTAAAAATTTAAAAATTATTTGACTAAGTTCAAGCACAATAGTTGATTTTTCAAGAAATATTATATTTTTGTACAAAAAAAGTATATTTAATTAAATACACTTAGGAAATTTATGAAAGGTGGTTTTCTGAGTTCCTTGTGATCAAGATCACTTCGGAAAAATAAAATTCATTTTTGAGAAAATACCTGATTTTTTAGCTTTATTTTGACTTTAAAATAATTAAAAATAATTAAAAATCCTAAAAGTAGAAAAATATTTTAAAATGTGTCTAATTATTCCCTAATGACTTAGAACTCATTAGGATATTTCTCTAATTTTTCTAAGTTTAAAATAAATTTTTTAAAAGCTTAAAATGAATTTCTCTTATTTTCCCACTAAAATAATTATAATAAGTAAATTAAAATTTATAAAAATGAAAAATTTGTTTCACTGAGTTCCATGAGTTTAGGGAGGTTTAATAAAATATAAAAAATAATTTTTGTAAATAAAACAAATTTTTCATTCAAATTAAATCATAAAAATTCATAATAATCACAAAATTAAATTAAAGATTTAATTCAAAAAAAAAATCATATAATTTTGTCTAAGTTTTTCTTTAACCTAAGGGGGCCTCTAATAATTTTCTCATAAATTAAAACTTTATTTTGGATAGTTAAGTAAATCAACTTTGAAAATATTAGCTTTTAAATTAAATAATTTTTTAAATTAAATTAAATTTTGAAGATCCACATTTTCTTCTCTAATGTTTTAATTGACCCATGGATAGGACACTCTAAAAATTCTCATAGTCATTTGAGTTTTGATTCATGAGTTATGAGGTGGAGATCCCTAAAGGAAAAGGAGTAACTTTAAGTTTTTGGTGCCTCAATCAAGATTTAGGATTAATCAAAGGGAAGATGGGTAAGGTTTTTGGTGCCTCAATCAAGATTTAGGATTAATGAAAGGGAAGATGGGTAATTTTGATCCTACCTCAATCAAGATTTAGGATTAATGAAAGGGAAGATGGGTAATTTTTATCCTAATGAACATTTTTGGGTGATTGAAATACAATGGGGTTAAAAGGTAGGAACTCACTTGCTACCTTTTCCATGATAAGAACAAAATTGTAATTTTCTTAATTATCATGACTTGGAAGTCAATTAAAATTAAATGATTCTCAAGTGATAGGTTCGAGTTAGAAAGAGAATATTTCATTAATTTTAAACCCATAATTGATGAAAATGTGATCTTTCAATAAGAATGCATGTCATTTAAATAAAAAATTATACTAGTTACCATTCCACTTATTGCGAGTATTTAGGGCTTGGTAGTGGCCTAGGCTTGACATTTAAACTCTTTTGATTAGATTTAGATAATAACATGATTAATGATTAACACATTTTTACNATACCAGAACTTTAAAAATCCATATCTTTCTCTAGAAAAATCATAAAAATAAAATAAAAATATCCTCTTGCTTAATGAACAAAGGAGAACAATGCTAACAAAAAATAAAAATTATTTGTTAACCCTCTGATTTTTAATGAATTAAATACTCTATGAAGTATTTCAATTCATTATGATCAAGTATTTCTTACCATGTCTTGAAACTATTAGAGTTCATTCCCTATGATAGAGGGGATTTTCTTTAATTTTTTCAAGGTTAGAGAGCATCTCTATGTTTCTAACCTTAATTTTCAAGCAAATATGGCTATTTTTACTTTTTTTAAGTATATAAATTAAAATACCACTTGAAAAATTATGAGAATAATTTTAGTAGGTTACCTATGGTCAGTGAAGCTTAGGAAAAATGTCATGATAATTTGAATTATTTTGTTCATTTATATAGTTAATTAAATGTATATATCTTGCTTTAATTTTTGTAAATCAAATACTAATAAAAAAATTGACAAAATCAATTCCACATTGTGCGTAAAAATCATGTTAACCCACTGTAAAAATATAAAAATTATTTGACTAAGTTCAAGCACAATAGTTGTTTTTCAAGAAATATTATGTTTTTGTACAAAAAGTATATTTAATTAATTACACTTAGAAAAATTACGAAAGGTGGTTTTCTGAGTTCCTTGTGATCAAGATCACTTCGGAAAAATAAAATTTATTTTTGAGAAAATACCTGATTTTTTAGCTTTTGTTTTACTTTAAAATAATTAAAAAAATTAAAAATCCCAAAAATAGCAAAATATTTTAAAATGTGTCTAATTATTCCCTGATGACTTAGAACTCATTAGGATATTTTTCTAATTTTTCTAAGTTTAAAATAAATTTTATAAAAGCTTAAAATGAATTTCTCTTATTTTCCCACTAAAATAATTATAATAAATAAATTAAAATTTATAAAAATGAAAAATTTATTTCTCTGAGTTCCCTGAGTTTAGAGAGGTTTAATAAAATATAAAAAAAATAACTTTTGTAAGTAAAACATCTTTTTCATTCAAATTAAATCATAAAAATTAATAATAATCACAAAATTAAGTTAAAGATTTAATTCAAAAAAAATCATATAATTTTGTTTAAGTTTTTCTCTAACCTAAGGGGACCTCTAATAATTTTCTCATAAATAAAAACTTTATTTTGGATAGTTAAGTAAATCAACTTTGAAAATATCAGCTTTTAAATTAAATAATTATTTAAATTAAATTTAATTTTGAAGATCCACATTTTCTTCTGTAATGTTTTAATCGACCCATGAATAGGACACTCTAAAAATTCTCAAACTCGTTTGAATTTCGATTCATGAGTTATGAGGTGGAGATCCTAAAGACAAAGGAGTAACTTTAAGTTTTTGGTGCCTCAATCAAGATTTAGGATTAATCAAAGGGAAGATGGGCAAGGTTTTTGGTGCCTCAATCAAGATTTAGGATTAATGAAAGAGAAGAAGGGTAATTTTCATCCTAATGAACATGTTTGGGTGATTGAAATATAATGAAGTTAAAAGGTAGGAACTCACTTGCCACCTTTTCCATGATAAGAACAAAATTGTAATTTTCTTAATTATCATGACTTGGAAGTCAATTAAAATTAAATGATTCTCAAGTGATGGGTTCGAGTTATAAAGAGAATATTTCATTAATTTTAAACCCATAATTGATGACAATGTGATCTTTCAAAAAGAATGCATGTCATTTAAATAAAAAATTTTGCTAGTTACCATTCCACTTATTGCGAGTATTCAGGGCTTGGTAGTGGCCTAGGATTGACATTTAAACTCTTTTGATTAGATTTAGATAATAAGATGATTAATGATTAACACATTTTTATACTACAAGCCCAATTTCAACTTTGGGTACCAAAACCTTTAATGACTCAGATTTGCCTTAGAGGCATCCACCCACATAACTCTTAAATGAAATATCATCTGATTAATTGAGTGTCCTAGTTTTGGGATAAATAAAACATCAACTTTTCTTGAGAAATGTGATAACCTTAGCTTAAGCTTGGATGATTAATAAAATGATATGATAAGTTCAAAATGAACTCAAAATATTTCAAGAAATCATAAAAGTAAATTAGGGTCATGCCCCAAGCACTTTGAATTCTCTTGAATATTTTGATGGGCGAAATGAACTTGCTATATTTTGTTCTAAAATCATCCGCTAAAGCTTCCGAGATTCAATAAAGTCATAACTTAGGGTTTGAACTGATCATTCTACTTGGTGCTTGTCATGCTAGGACTCTCTTTTATTGTTGCTAGTTGGGCCTTCACTGTCCTTGGAATAGATTTTATTGGTTTAATCATATGAAATTAATCTATTTCTTATGAGTTAGAGATATTATTATGGTAATTTTTTATGTTTAGAGAAGATTACTTTCATCACCTTCTCTAATTCTGCACATAGATGAAGTTATGATTTCCGAATTTCACATTGCATTCCATTGTGATATTCTTGTAGATCAAAAAGAAAGAGGAAGGGTGGTTAATCTGTAAAATTTAAAACAACTTCATTAGAGTTTTTTCTTAGGGGCATTTTAATGTCTTACAAACCTGTAGTTTGAATCTCATTTCGAAAGCCTATTTTATGGCTTTAGAAGTTTTGGGGTTATGTTCATACAAGTTATCTCATGTGCAAAGCCTATGGTGCATCTTATCTTAAATATTGTGGATAAAGTTATGCAAAAATTCTATTGCATGTTATGACCTGATTGATATTATGGAAAATAATTTGAATTAAATTGTCCCTTATATTTGTGTATATGTGAATACTCTCACATAAATCATATAATTTCTCATGCATTTTACACCTGCGAAATTCTTTCAATGGTTCCATTTGCTAATGGAAGGCTATGTACTTTGATTTGGTTTAAAAGAATGGATATAGCAGTTTATATGCGAAACATATTTGAAAATGCTCGAGATTTCATATTTACAACAAAAAGAACCACAATTGAATGATTATGTATGTATATATTCAATTGCTCAGATTTCGTGCATATATGCCTAAATCTTCATCAAAATACAATTGGATTTCTGTATTTAGATGGTTATGTTTTATACAGTTTTATGCTAGGTTGTATGCTGAAATTTTTGTTTGCAACACTCATAGATTTACATACATACCACTGGACTCTTTACATACTTGCTAAAATTTTAAAGGCATTGAGAAGCATTCATTTGTTGTTCATGCATTCTCTATATCAGAAAAGGATGTCTGAAGCTATTAAAAATTTGAAACCTTTCGATGTTTGACTCTTATTGTAAATCTAACTCGAATGCCAAGGCCACTAAAGAGCCTTCATCATTTGCGGCTTATAATCTATAAATTATGGCTGGAGGGATTTTTCTTTGATGATTTCTTGGTTGGTGATATGATTAATCTTCTAATCTGCGTCACTTTTAATTGCCCCTGAATGAATTTTCTCGTGCACCTAAAGTTGGGAGATTAAGGTCACTTAAGAGCTAAATGAGTCTTGCGTTAAGAATAAGAATGGTTATAAAATTGGAAAGCTGGAACATATGAGTGAGTTGCCCAAATTGAAAATTTCATTTTCTAGAAAATAAGAAGGATGTTAGAGAGGCTAGAAAGAAGAGAAATTTTTCGTTTTTGAGAAAGATAAAGCTTGCATATTTATACTTGAGTTGGGCAAAATTATTGATCGATGGGGATTATGCATGGAGGTTGAAAGCCTACGAAGTATTGTAAATTTTGGCGTAGATGTGGTTGTGCTTGAAAGTCTTAAACTCTACAAAAATCTAAAGAGTTTTTCCATAGTTTCATACAAGGGTGTAAGCTGTATAAAATTGTCAAAAATTGCATATGAAACATCAAAGCTGCTTATAAATTATAAACTTCAATAAATTTACTTTTTCGGAAATGTGAGTTTTGGTCATTTCTTTTGCGAGAATTGCGGGGCTTTTATGAGTTGGCTTTATGCAAAGTTTGAATTGGCGCATGTTGCTTTATACGAGTCGGGGTTTATTTGGTTTTCTTTGTGCCGGTTCGAGCATTATTTTGAAGGAGGATTTGGGTGACGTTTAAGTAGTTCTTGAGGCTTTAGCTTATTTAGGCTGTAGTTTTGAGGGTCGATCCACCCTTCACCTTATTGTTCATTCAGGTGGATTGTTTCCTCCTCTCTCTCACCCCATTTTTTGTCTTCCTTGCTTCTTGGTTTGATTTAGGTGCTTATGTCCGAAGCATAAGCGCGCATATATAGCGATCGCTATATATGAACCATCAAGCAAGACCGAAAGTAGGTTGGTTTTTGGGGTTTAAAGGACAATGATGTAAAAAGCCTCTAGGTATATGTGAGAAGGTATAGCACAATCCTGACTCAGTGACCTTGAAAGAATGAGGGATTGGTATAACTGCACCTCTATTACTTAGTAAATTGTTGCCCTTTTCTTTTACAGATAGTGAGAAGTTCCAACCTACTAATATGACTGACTCCTTAACTTTCTAAAACATGAAAATTTCTTTAAATGACATAATTAACTAAAAAAAATCTTTCAAGTGCATGACAAATCAAAATTTCTTTTGGAAAATGAAATCCTTCCCAAAGATTTTCTAAATTTCACAGGTCAGTCATATGAACTAGGCTAGGGATCACTCCTTTCTCTGATTGTTAGGCCGACGACCTTTTACTTAGTGTTAGATCACACATGCATGGTGTTGACTACTTTGTTAGGGCCCCAGGGTTATGATTTTGATGCAAGGTCCTTACTCTGAGTCCACCCCATCCCGATTGCTTACGGTTTTCTTTGGTGTTCCATGTGTTCCTATGATTTTCTTTGAGCTCATTTTGTGAGTCACTTGAGTTTTATTGGATAAGTGGCGGAGTGGGGATCCCTAGGGGAAAAATGGTAATTTACGAATTTGAATACCTTATTTAAATTTTAGGATTAATCAAAGGGCAAATGAGTAATATTGATCACAATAAACTTTTGTATGATTGAAACACAATGTGTTAAAAGGTAGAAACCAATTCGTCATCTTTTCAAGATAAGGATAAAATTGTAATTTTGTTAGTTATCATAACTTGGAAGTCAATTCAATAGTATGATCCTAAAATAATGGGCTTAAGCTATGAAGATATTAATTCACCTATCTTTGGTGGTTAGATACTAAGTTTGATATTAATGAGGATTGAAAGTCCATTTCAATGTTTGATTATCTTAGATTCACTTTGGAAATTGAAATTAGCAGGGCCTGATAGTGCATCATGTTTGATATGTAAGAATTGTCTTAACTTGGGATAATGAAAGATGAACTTAATTAATTGATGAAAATTTTTAGACACTTCAGGCCCTACTTTAACTCTGGGCATTAATATTCTTAAATGACTTTGAACTTGGCCTTTGGGTTACCCACTTATATAACTGTCAAATGAAACTTTATGTGACTATCCAAATTTCTTCATTTCTTGGGATAGTTGAAATGCCAAGTTTCACCGAGCAGTGGGGTAATTTTAACTCAACATTGGGATGAGTAATAGAACAATATGATAAGTTCCAAAAGAACTTGAAATGTTCCATGGGATTTTTAAAGTGGCTCAGGGTCATTATCTGAACACTTTGGAATCTATTTGATATTTTGAAGGACAAATTGAACTTGCTATATTTTGTTCTAGGAAAACATGCATTAAGATCTTTCCAAATTCACTGAGTCATGGCTTGGGGTTTGGTAGTTACACTTTCATCTACCTTTGCAATTTATTTAATTTCCTGCTAAATTATAAACCCAATGTAAGTTTTGACATTTCAGCGGGAATGCCGAGAAGATAATAGGTACGCTTTTATAGTGTTATTTAATTTATGTCATTTTATTTTCCATAATTTACTTTCACTACAAAATATTATAAAGTGCTTGGTTGAGTAATTTCCTTTACATGCAAAACAAAACAACTTTTTCAAAAATTAATCAAAATGTCCTTTTGAATTTACGCGAGTCCCTTGGAGGAGGTAACCCACTATTGCTAACGAGATATCCCCGATTTAAATGAGTTTTATAACTTCGTTGACCTCAATTTTGATTGAGGTTTAGTTTTTCCTCTTTAGTAGCCTAGGGTCTAGCCATAGGACTTTTCCTGTTGACTATTCCTAGAAAACTAGACATGGAACCCTCACCATTAGAAATTCCAAACTCTTCTCCACTAAACATGAAAGTTCCACATATTGGTCCTAACCTTTAAGCACTTAGTAGGTGGGGTCACTATGGGGGAAACTCAAGATGAGTCACCCTTAGGATTGCTGGACCTTAGGGTTGACCTTGGGCGTTGGTCTGGAGCTAAGACACTCATCTACACTCATATACACACACATTCACTCACAACCCTAAATTCAAATTTCTAGCTTAGATCCCTTGATCTTTTGGGATACTCATGTAGATGGTCTCTTAAACCTATTAGCCCTAGGGCTATGGTTTGGCTAAGACCACTATGTAGAGAACCCAAAATGGGGTTTCCATTGGTCGATGGATTATTGGTGTTGGTTGGTACCTCAACTCTACCAAAATACCCATCTTGGCCTTTTACCCCTAAAACACCCCCAAATTACCAAAATACCCCTCCATAGCTCAAAATCCCAAAAATTCCAAAAATTCCCAGGAAATCTCAAAAAATCCTAAATATTCCCAATTTCATTTCTTACAAATACCATATGACCTAATTTGGCCAATTTAACCATCTTTAACCAAAATCCCCAAATTGCCCTTTAAAGGCCCAAATTCCCCAAATCCAATTCAAATGTCCATCAATTGGGTCTCAATTGACCCCAATTCCAATCCTAAACTCAAATTCAATTTTGATATGACCAAACTAAATCAAATCCAAACTCAATTGGTCTATGATTTGAACCAAGCTTTGATTTGAGTCAAAACCCCAATTTTGACCATATGACCTAATCTCACGAAATTGAACCCATGACCTAGTCAATTGGCCCCAATTAATGTTGAAAAATCTTTATAACATTCCTATACATCAAAATCAACCATCAATTGGCCTTGGTGAAGTCTCAAATCCATTTGATTTTGGCCTAAATCCAAAATTCTAAATTTTAGCCCCAAATTGGCCAAGTCCAATTCATGTTGAAAATCTTCATGTGGTCCCTAGTGACCATTTAAAATAATCAATTTGGACTTAGCCCAAAGCTAACCCAAGCTAGACCCAAGCCTAGCCCAACATGACCAAATTGATTAAAGTTCAAAATTCCCTCAAATTGACCCTTCAATTGAACTCAAAACCACTTCCATCCTTCACCAAAGTTGTTCCTTGTGATCATCTACACCAAATACAATAAATATTTGGGTCAATTGACATGGCTAACCTAGTCCAAACCCAAGTTTTGGTTATTTGCACCCACTTGGACCTATGCACCAAATGTGACCTAACCACCTTGAAGCCACCAAATTAACCCCACCACAGCCATTAGTTGGACTTTGTGATCAGTCCAAACACCATGAAACCACCTAAATCAAGCCATGGACCAGAGGTACCCCAGATTAACGTATATTATTTCCAAAAATGCACATGCTTAAGATATCTTTGCCAAATCCAAGCACATTTGCATTAAATTGCTGTGATAGATTCCTATGGGTTCCCTGAGCTCCTAGCCACCTCCCCTTGGCCGGCCGGCCAGCCTAGTGGCCGAAAAGGCCCAAAACCGAGAGCCACCCTCATGGCACCTCACCCAAATCAAATCTAGAGGCCAGCTCATCCAAATAAAACTGCGGAGCTCCTCTGCCCTCCACCTAAGCATCACATTATACCCCCTAATTGGCCATTGCAGCCACCATAACCCCATTTTTATAAAGGGCCACGTCCATGGCCGTTAAACTAAGTGTTGAAATTTTCTTAGAGAGGCCTCTCCAAACTTCACACAGAGGNAACTTGATTTTTAGCCTATTTTAAATATTTAAAATAATTAAAAATCCATAAAAATCACAAAAATAATAAAACACATGGAGATGTTCTAAATTGCTTCAAAGTAAAAATTCATAAAAATCACAAAAATAATAAAACTCATGAAAATGTTCTAAATTGCTTCCCGAATAATTAGAATATTTTTCCCTCTAAATAAAGATATTGAATTTCAAAGCTTAAGAATAATTTTTAAAAGGCTAAAAATGAGTATCACTAAAAATAATTCCAATAAATAAAAAAAAAATCAAAAAAATATAAAATTTGCTCCTCTGAGTTCTCTGACCTTAGGGAGATCTTTCAAAAATACAAAACTCAATTTCCACCATTTAAACTATTTTATTAAATAACCCAAAACTAAAAATAATTCTAATAAATCACATGGAATTCAAAAAATTATGAAATTTGGTTCAAAGACTGTTGGTCTAGGCTTACCTACAGTAAAAATTTCAAGGGATCATAATTTACCTTGGTCAAGTTAGGAATTTTCTTTGAAGAATCCTATTTTAGCATTAAAATAATTATATAAATTAAATTACATTTTGAAAAATGACATTTTCTCCTCTGATGTCTCCATGGACCCATGAATGAGGTAGGATAAGAATTTTAAAGTCATTTTTTTTATCTTCCAAAACTATGACTTTATAGTAGTAGACTAGAATTAGCCTAAGATTTAAATTGACATAAAGCACGTAGTGTGTCGTTGATGGGGAACCTTTGATAAGAACTTTAGGAGAATTTTAGTTAAATCTGTAAGACATAGATTTGAACTTTATAGTATTATTATTTAGTTTAATTTTTGTGTGTTTATTTTAAATAAAATCCAAAATACAAAAAATATTTGTGATATATATCCTATTAGTTAAGTCTTTAGATTTGTATGCATAGTTCATGAGCTGCAGACCTTGAATTTTACAAGTTGAATTTGGAGAGAACTTTTGGGAGATATTTGAAAAGACTCTATGAATTTAATGTAGAAATGGCGGATCAACGATATAATGAATATTCAAATTTAGATTATAATGTTATTAGCTTTGAAAGAGTAAACCCCAAGAGAGTGGCAAATTTTCAAAAAGATATGCTTTCAATTTTAATTTCTCAGGTTGCAGATATTAAGAGGAAGTTAGATCAATGCATAGAAAGATATCATGAAGGAACCCCAGTTATTAAGGAAAATTCATTTGGACAATAGACTGAAATTGGCCATGAGATAAATAATTCTTATTCCGATTATTACAATTCAGGTTGGGAAAATCTTTTGAATTTTAACAGGAATAAAAATTTTGGAGGAGAAGACCAATTTTGGGAAAATAATCAATTTAGTGGGACATGTAGTTGGAATAATCATGGTAACTATAATAATGAACTTTCTTTTCCTCATGAATTTAACTTCAACCCCCAGAATGAGGAGAAGGATTTAGTAGAAGAGGTTGTTATTCAAATGACGAGTGAGTTGGAGTTTGAAAGGACCACAATAAGGAATATGAAAAACCAACTGAGGTAGATTTTTAACTAAATTAATAATCCTTCTCAATTTAACTCCAACCCATAAGATGAGAAGAAGGAATTAATGTTAGAGGAGGTTGTGATTCAAATGAAGAATGAGATGGAAAATCAAGAGGTCGCAATAAGGAATACAAAAAACCAACTGAGGCAGATTATTAATGCAATTAACAGCTACCCCTAGAGAGTTTACCTAATGACCCTGAGAATTCAAGGATATGTTTTAAATGAACTTTGAGTTGAGAGACTAGGATAAGGATATTAAAAGACCATTGAAAATTTTTTTAAGGAATTAGAAAAAAATAATTCCTCAACTAAGATAAATATATAAAGACCACCTCTACCATTTACTCACTACCAAGGGGAAGAATTGAAAGACAACCTTTAACAAAAGAGTAACGTAGAAGAATTTGATCCGAAATTTGTATTATTTAGACAAAATATGATCCAAAAGTTGGGATATCTTGAAGTATCTTATAAAGATCTATTTCTTATAAAATTTAAAGATGATATTAATATGAAAACTCAGAAAATCACTAGAATAATATTATATCTTGAAAGAAATATGAGGAACAAGGATATGAATCAATCTAATAGGAAAGAACTAAATGAAAATTTTAAATTTGAGGCTTTTGTAGGAATCCATTGATCTGGAAAAGATTGGGTGATTGATCAAGGATTACTTAAATGGAATTATGATCTACGTGGAATCATTTGTCAGGCTGGTGATGTTAAACAAAGCTCTTTATGGGAGACAACCCATAGTTATCGGTGTGGTTTGATTTAGTGTGCTTGAGAGTTATGATTGTTAGTGTTGTATTGTTTTTGCTTTAGTGTGCATTGATCAGTTTGATTAATGATTGGTAGATATTTGGATTGTTAGTGGTTTGATTTGATTTTTGTGTGTCATAAGGAAGGTGATTCCTTAACTTCTTATTATGGCTAGACTTATATATTCACTTGTAGTAGTTGGATTGACGAGTCCACTTTGACTCGGGTCTCACCAGAACTTGAGTATTACAAGAGACATTATTAATTTTGCGGCAACAATTCAATCTCATTTTTTTTACTTTTTTTCTCTTGATTTGTTTTCAATTGATAAGAGTAGCTTACCAATTTGATGAGTAACATGTCGATGAACTTACACTATCTTTATAACTACTAGAGGTGCTTAATTAAGGGATATGGTGATGCCTAGGGTTGGTGTTTGAGAACCATTATATCAAGGATAGTCTTATCTTTAGGGATTAGAATCTATAAAATCATTTATAAGTACCCAATATATCTGTGTAGTGATTCCATTAGAAATTGGAAGTAAGTGAGATGCAATGAGTTAAAGGAAGAATTGACCTCATTTATCATGTGTGTTTGTGTTTGTGTTACAATAATATAAAGATTTGAAGAATAAATAAATATATTGATTCCTAATTCGATACTTTTTTGCTTGTTAGACCTTTCTTTCTATTTTATCAAGCATTTTTTAGTTTAAATTTACTTTCTATTGAATATTATTTTGTCGTGATGAATACTTGTAAATGTTTGTGATAGATAGAATTTCTAAACTATTTTTCTTCTTGCTTATATTTTTTTTGTATTAAATGTTATACATGTTTAAAATCAATTTTGGGGGTAGGAAGAAAAATAAATGTTAAAGTTAGTATACTTCTATTTAGTTTAATATTATTGCAAGCATGTTTTAGGCTTGATTTACTTTCTCCTGCTGTCTTTCTATCCTTACTATGCACGTATATGAATTTTATAAGATGTTGTAGTAGTTAGTAGATTCAACTTTTACTTGTTCTTCTTGCTACATTTTATGGAATTAAGTGTAAAATATTTAAAAATTCAAGTTTGGCGGGAAGAAAATTTTCTTTTAAAAAGAAAGAAGAAAACTAAATTTTCTTTGTCCTCAATTAACTATATTTTTAAAATTAATTTAACATGACCTTGGATATTAGAGTTTAACTTTAAATGACTATATTTATGTTTGTAAATATTATGGTAAATTTAGGTAAAATTTTGTAATAACAAAGGTCAATTCTAAAGTTAAAGATATTTGGTATGAAAGGGTAAGACTATGTTTTTCTATTTAAAGTAAGACAAATTGTATTTTTGAAGTATTAAGAATTTTAGAGTTTCATGTAAAAACAAAAGAATGAAACTTTATGAAGAATCATAAAACTAATCTGAATTTATAAAGTGAAGAAAGGTAAAAAGTTTTAACTTTAAGAAGAGGATAGTGAAGTTCAAAATTAAAGGGTATTACGATATAATAATCCTCACTTGAAAAGGAAAAAAAAAAGAAAGGATTGAAAAGATCCTGAATAATAAAAAAGAAAAAGGAGAAATATAAAAGAGAAGAAAAGAAAAGAAAAATGAGTGAGGAGACGCTTGAGGAGATGCCTAATCAAAATTTCGTTTCACTTGAATCAACTTGAGGAAAAGGCTTTATTACATTTTCTAAACTTGTATTGGAGTATTAGTGGCATTGCTAGTAAAGTTTACATGAAGTTCTTTTTCATATGAATGTTCTAAGTATCCTTGATATGAAAATTTATAGTTCTTCTTAAAATGAATAGAGATTCAGAAATCTTAGATTTGATTACTAAGTACTCTTAGACCTAGAATTTGAATCTAAGTTATTAAAATTTTTTCTTAAAATTTAATGTTTTATTTATGAAACTAAAGTATAGAAGTTTATAAGTTAATCTCTATCCTAAGTCATATTTTTATGTAGTAAAAGAGTCACTTGAGGACAAGTAACGTTTAAGTTTGGGGGTCTTCACAAACCTAAAAATTACCTACTTTTTCATATATATTTTATGCACAATTTTAATGATTTTTAATTAAACAACACTTTAAAGGAATGTTTTTTGTATATTTTTGGTTTCAGGTACATGAAATGAACTTTTGGAGAAAATGAAGCAAAAATGGTGCAATTTGGAATAAAAACAAACAAGAATGAAAATTCTGACTTGACACATTTCAATATGACTTTCTATGCTTAGTCTACTTTAGATTTCTCAAATGTTTTGAATGAAATTTAACTTTAAATAAAGGTTTTTTTCATGCTTATTTTGTAGGAATAACTGTTAGGAGCAAAACACAACTGAAACGGGGCTAAACGGAGCTGAAATGGAGCCAAATGAAGCAAAATTGTGGAGCTGCTGCAGAGTGGCGCATGATTCGCCAAACGAGTGCATGATGCGCCAAAATCCATAGAACTGGCGTAAGATGCACCAGGGACAAGTTTTACAGATTAAGGTGATTTGAGACAAATTTTGGCCAAATTTTCAAAGGGACACTTGTTCTAAACACCCCTTCGAGTGATTCAATGCATCTAGATACTTTAGAAGGTTCTCTTATGAAGCGTTATGTCACTTGGATAAATGGACATGTCTTATGAATTCAAAAGAGTTGAGTTTTGGAGGTAATTTTAAATTCTTATTGGATGGAGGCAACCTTCTAAAAAAGAGAGGGAATTTTAGGGCTTGTGAGAGGAGTTTCTGGCGTGAAGAGTCTAAGGCATTTGTGTGTGTGTGTGTTTGTGTGTTTGTGTGTGTGTGTGTTTGTGTGTGTGTGTGCAAGTGCAGTGAGAGTGAGAGGAAAGGCTTGGAGATTTTCTTCAAGGATTGTAAGAGGAGAGGGAAGGTGACAAATTTCTTCTTCATTACATTTCTAAGAGAGAATTGAGAGTGCTTGTAAGGAGAGAAACGCTTGAAGAGAACTTCTAAAGATTTACTTAGGAAGGATTGTGAGATAATATGTGCCTTTTATTTCTTTTGTTTTGTAAACTTATTTTTGTTAATGAAATCTGTGTTTTTTCATATCCTTCTCATGAATTATGAGTAGTCTTCTTTATCGTTCTCCCTACAATGAGATTTTGTTTAATGATGAATTGATTTTGTTTTATACGGTTTTAAATGTCAATAAATTGTGATGATTTAAACTCCAATCTTCATTTACTTTTCGATTTGGCCAATTGAAATGTTAAAATATGTTGGCAAACATATGTTCTAAAAGGGCTATGATTTCTATAACATGGGGAGAATCACATTTGATTTCATTGAAATTATGTTATCCATGGTATTGAGTGCAAATAAATAGGGAAATATACTTTGTTGGATGCAGAATTACAGATTTTAAGGTCACAAATAAAAATCCCCAATTTGGTTTTGTTGATTGGAAACTGATGTGAGATTGTTAGCCTTTAGGTGAGGGAGTAGTGGGAGCTCTAAAGTGGCAGCTGGTATCCTCCCAGCCTAACCATGGAATTAGAGACCAAACCATAGATTAGTCAATGTTCTTTATGCACTCAGAATAAGGTAAAGAATAGGATTGCTCCTATTTGGCACAATATAATTTTTATATATTTTCAAATGATTTCAATTTCTTCACAATCCATATACTAATTGTAAAGGGGAACGATGTTTTCTTAAATTTGAAATCTTCATCAAAAAACTTTTTTTAGTCTTAGTAAATTTAACATTAAAGTTTAGAAATTACTTTAGTAAACTTATTAAACCCATTTTTAACTTGTTAGCCTTTAGAAATACTAGTTACATTTCTGTTAAGATTCATTAAACCCATTTTAACTTGTCTTTCTTACTTAAATTTTTTAAGTTTTAATATTGTGAGTTAGTTATTATCATAAGAATTTCCATCTTTCAAAACTATGACTTTATAGTAGTATACTAGAATTAACTTAAGGGATTTCTTACAGCGGTTTTCTATGAGGTCGATACTGGGTTTTTTAAGAAAGTCCTATATTACTTGAAGCGATACGTGCACTTACACAGAACTCCTAGTGTGTGAAATATTTTAAGTATTTTATATAAAATTTCTATTTTTCACATTAACTTAATATAAATTGGGTCAAGATTTTGGCTATATTTTTTAAAGCTGAATTACTATGTAATTTCGGGACGTGTCAAGTTTTTGACACTGTTACCGAGGATTTAAATTAACATAAAACACACAGAAAAAAAGCACAGACTAGGGGCTCATCACTTTCCTGTTGATTATTCTTAAAGGACTAGCCATGGCATCCTCACCAATAAAAATTCTAAACTCTTCTTTGCTCATTTTGAAGTTCCACAGGTTAGTTCTAACCTCTAGCACTTAATAGGTGGGACCAATATGAGGGAGCTCAAGAGGAGTCCCCATAGGATTGTTTGGCCTTAGGATTTTCTCTTAGTGGTGTGGTTTTGGTTATTCTTACACAAACACACTTGTACTTGCACTCACAACCTAAATCCTAAGCCAAACATGCCTAGCTTGATCCCGTACTCTATTGAAAACTCATGTGGATGGTCCCCTAAACCATTAGCCTTAGGCTAGGGTTTGCCTAAGACCAGCACATGGTGGATCCATAATGGGAGTTCCCTTAGTCTCATGACTCAAATAGGGTGACCTCATGATTAGCATCCCCAATCAATCTCAATTTTACCAAATTCCCAGTTTTGACCATTCTTGGCCACAACTTCACCAAATTACCAAATTTCCCTTAAAACCTAGATTTTCCAAAAATTCCCAAAATTAACCAAACTCTCAAAATCTCTTCAAAAATCATTTCAAACCATTCCAAATCACTCAAATTGACCAAATTACCTCAAAATTTCCAAAATTCTCAAAATGCCCCGAAAATCCCCAAAATTACCAAAATACCCTTCATACCCAAAAAATTCCAAAAAATGTCAAAATCTCAAAAAACACTCCAAATGTCTACAAAATTAATTTGAACCACTCCATGGAGCCCAATTTGACCAAATTGACCCATTTTTGACCAAAATCCCCAAATTACCCTTAAATGCTTAAATTGCCCAAATCACACACCAAATTGACTTCAATCTCACTCAATTTCAATTCCAAACTCAAATGCATCATCCCCAATCCCAATTTAAACCAAATTCAAGCCCAATTGAACCTAAATTTAAACCCAATGGTAAGCCCAATCCAAAATTCTCAATTTAGCCATACCCTTAAATTCCCTCAAATGAACCTCATGATCAAACCAATTTCCCCAAATTTGAATTCTAAATTCTTCATAACACTTCTCCAAATCAGTTTGAACAATAAATTGACCCAAATTTGAACTCAAAACTCACCAAAATCCAGCTTAAGACCAAACCCCCAATTTTGACCAAAAGCCTAAATCCCACCAAATTGAACCTAATGACACCAAAATTTCCACCCAATTGATGTTAAACTCTTCATGACAATCACCCACATCAAATTGTACCATTAATTAAGCCTAATCTAAGCCCTATCCGAATTCAAACCCTATTCTAATCCAAATGCCCAAAATTGACCATATGGACAAATTCCACCAAATTGACCTTCCAAATTAATTAAAAATCAGCCAATTCTTTTNATATATATATATATATATGTATATATATATATGTAAATTAAAATGTCCCTCCGAAGTGAGCGATAGGATATCGATTCTGGCGACCGACAGCTTCCATAGGATGACCTCCCGAAAATTGTTTGAACAGGGGATACAATTTTATTCATAAAAGACCAAACCAAGCTCAATTTGGGTTGGAGAGCTCAAAATGGTGGGGCTTGAGTAGGAAACTTCTCCTTAAGCTCTGGTGAAGCTTAAGGGAACTTCAATTTGGATTTTGAGTGAGTTTGGTGGGGAGGCTGAAAAATGTCCTCAAATTGGGCTCTAAAATTGGGCTCAGACAGTGAGGAGGATGGTTGAAAGATGGTTGTATTGAGCTCAGGGAAGTTTTGAGAAGCCCCTATTAGATTTTGGTAGAGTCTCCCCAGGGAATTAATTATCTCTATACTTGGTTGTGAGAGGGGGCTTTAAATAGAGGAGCTTGGGATGGCTGATTGGGCTTCAATTCAGGTGCAATCAGTTGCTTATGTGGAAGGGAGAGATGTGCAAGTGACCAATGGGGGTTGAACACATTGAATGAGTGCAATGGATTTGGTTTATAATGGGTTGGCTCTCAATTTTGGGGCTTTACACTGACTAGGTGATGCAGGTGGATTTAGTGTGTTAATTTTGCAAATATTTTTCAATATTACAAAATACACATGACAAATACAATAGTAAATATACAATTTAATTAGAAAAAAAATAACTAAAATAGTTTTATCCTTTAAAAAAACTTTAAATTGCCAAATCCTCTAAAAATAACGTAAGTATATGTATCGCTCAAGTAATAAATGGCTATAATGGAGTCCTAGATATCGATCCTACAAGGAAGTTGGAAATACTTATAAGTAAATTCTTAAGATTATAATTTAAACTACAATTTTAAACTACAAAAGTGAAGTATGAAATTTGAATCTAAAGTAAATGAGTTAATGCTAAATAAAATACAGTTAAAGACTAAGCTAATCAAACTAATTGCCAAACTTTCAAAAGTAAAATTTACAAAAACTAAATAAAGTTTTTGTGGTGAAGAGTTCAAATTTAGAAAATCATCATTCCCCTTTACAATGATTATATGATTTGTGAAGAAACTAAAATCATTTGAAAATATATAAAAATTCTTTTGTGCCAAATAGGAGGAATTCCTTACTCTCTTCTAAGTGCATAAAGAAAATTGACTAATCCAGAGTTTGGTCCCTAATTCTATGGTTAGGCTGGGAAGATACCGACTATCGCTCGAGAGCTCCCACTACTCCCTCACCTGAGGGCTAACAATCTCGCATTAGTTTCCAATCAACTAGACCAAATTGGGGATTTTCATCTGTCACCTTCAAATCTCTAAATCTACATCCAACAAAGTATATCTCCCTACTTATTTTCGCTCAACCCCAATGATGACATCCTCTCCCATGGAATCAAATGTGATTCTCCCCATGTTGTAGAAATCTTAGACCTTTAGGAAAATATGTTTTTAAACACATTTCAAAATTTCAATTGGCTTGATCAAAAAGTAAATGAACATTGGAGTTCAAATCATCACAAATTATTGACATTTAAAACCACATAAAACAAAATCAATTCTTCAAAAAACCATATCTAAAAGTAGGGAGAAAGATAAAAAAGACTACTTAGAATTCCTGAGAATGATACAACAAAATACAGATTTCATATATAAAAACAAGTTTACAAAACAAAGAAATAAAAGAACATAACTTATCTTATAATCCTTCTCAAGAAAATCCCTAGAAGTTCTCTTCAAGCACTTTTCCTCTTTACAAGAACTCTCAATTCTCTCTTAGATGTGTAATGAAGAAGAAATCTCTCACCTTCCCTCTCCTCTTACAATCCTTGAAGAAAATCTCCAAGCCCTTGACTTTATCTCTCTCTCTCTATCTCACGTCGCTCTCTCCCTTCAACCCCTCTTTCACGCACACTTCAAACCCTAGACTTCCCTCTCTTTTATTAGAGACTGCCTCCCTCCAAAAAGAATTCAAAATTCCCTCCAAAATTCTGTCCAAAAGTCAACCATTTTGAATTCAAAAGACATGCCTATTGATCGAAGAGACATATTCTTTCATAAAAGAACCTTTCAAACTGTTTAGATGCATTGAACCACTCCATGGGGCATTAAAAACAAGAGTCTCTTTTGAAATTTGTGCAAAATTCATCATGAACAACTTTAATCCACAAAAAGCCATCTCTTGTACTTCAGGCGCTGGTTCTGGCCCTTCAGGCACCAAATTGCTTAAGACCGCACTGTTGTGGGTTCTGGCTTTTTTAGGAGCAAAAAATGGTGCTTCTGGCAGTAGCTCTCTATCAAATGGTGCTTCAGGTACCAATTCTGGTGCTTCAGGCACCAGAATCCCAAAACTCGCTATTTTGGCTCCAAATTTCATCCTTTTTGCTATTTCTCCAAATGCCTAAAATTGATATACCTGCAACAAAAAACATAAAAATAACCTTCTTTAAAGTGCAATCTCACCAAAAAATAAGAATAAAATGTATACTTAAAACAACATATTATTTTGGTGTATCACTAGGCTGACGTGGCATGCTAGGGGAGGTACTCAATTGGCTTAAAAATCTCAGGGAAGTATGGTAGAGGAACTTCTTTTGGTTTAGCCACATTTGGTAAGAAATCCCATAAATCAAATGACCCTTGGTCCACGACTCAATTAGGTTGGGCTAGGTAGATCTAGGTTGGTTCCTATGGTCCTTATGTTGGCTGTGGTGGGTTTGGGTTGGTTAATTTGGTTTGATTTGGTCAAATGTATGGCTTGGGTTCAAAATTTGGGATTTGGGTCAAATTTGGGTCTAGGTTGGGTTTGGGCTAAGGCTTGGGTGAAATGGTTGATCAATTTGGCTTGGATGATTGTCATGGAAAATTTGGAAAAAGAATTGACTGATTTTTAATTAATTTGGAAGGTCAATTTGATGGAATTTGGCCATATGGTCAATTTTGGGGCATTTCGGTTTGACTAAGGTTTGAATTGGGCTACGGATTAGATTAGGCTCAATTCATGGTTCAATTTGATGTGGGTGATTGTCATGAAGAGTTTTAACATCAATTGGGTGGAAATTTTGGTGTTAGTAGGTTCAATTTGGTGGAATTTAGGCTTTTGGTCAAAATTGGGGGTTTGGTCTTAAGTTTGATTTTGGTGAGTTTTGAGTTCAAATTTGGGTCAATTGATTATTCAAACTAATTTGGGGAAGTGTTATGAAGAATTTAGAGTTCAAATTTGGGGAAATTGGTTTGATCATGAGGTTCAATTTGGGGGAATTTAAGGGTATGGCTAAATTAAGGATTTTGGATTGGGCTTACCATTGGGTTTGAAATTAGGTTCAATTGGGCTTGAATTTGGTTTAAATTGGGATTGGGGATGATTAATTTGACTTTGGAATTGCAATTGAGTGAGATTGAAGTCAATTTGGTGGGTGATTTGGGCAATTTAGGCATTTAAGGGAAATTTAGGGATTTTGGTCAAAAAGGGTTCAATTTGGTCAAATTGGGCTCAATGGAGTGGTTCAAATTGATTTTGGGGACATTTGGAGTGATTTTGGAGATTTTGACATTTTTTGGAATTCTTTGGGTATGAAGGCTATTTTGGTAATTTTGGGGATTTTCGGGGCATTTTGAGAATTTTGGAAAATTTGAGGTATTTTGGTCAATTTGAGTGATTTTGAATGGTTTGAAATGAGTTTTGAAGAGATTTTAAGAATTTGGTTAATTTTGTGAATTTTTGGAAAATCTAGGTTTTAAGAGAAATTTGGTAATTTGGTCAAGTTGTGGCCAAGAATGGTCAAAACTGGGAATTTGGTAAAATAGAGGTTGATTGAGGATGTTAATCTTGAGGTCACCCTATTTGAGCCATGAGACCAAGGAAACTCCCATTATGGATCCACCATGTGCTGGTCTTAGGCAAACCCTAGCCCAAGGCTAATGGTTTAGGGGACCATCCACAAGAGTTTCTAATAGAGTAAGGGATCAAGCTAGGAATGTTTGGCTTAGGATTTAGGTTATGAGTGCAAGTACAAGTGTTTTTGTGTAAGAATAACCAAGACCACACCACCCAGGGCAAATCCTAAGGCCAAACAATCCTATGGGGACTCTTCTTGAGCTCCCCCATATTGGTTCCACCTATTAAGTGCTAGAGGTTAGAACTAACATGTGGAACTTCAAAATAAGCAAAGAAGAGTTTAGAATTTCTATTGATGAGTGTGCCATGGCTAGTCCTCTAGGAATAATAAAAAATAAAGTGATGAGCCCCTAGTGTGTGCTTTTTTTTCTGTGTGCTTTATGTCAATTTAAATCCTCGGTAACAGTGTAAAAAACTTGACACATCCTGAAATTACACAGTATTTTAGCTTTAAAAATATGGCTAAAACCTTCACCCAATTTATATTAAGTTAATGTGCAAAATAGAAATGTTATATAAAATATTTAAAATAGTTCACACACTAGGAGTTCTACACAAGTGCACGTATCGCTTCAAGTAATATAGGGCTTTCTTAAAAAACCCCAGTATCAATCCTATAGAGAAGCGCTGTAAGAAATCCCTTAAGTTAATTCTAGTCTACTACTATAAAGTAATAGTTTTGAAAGATAGAAATTCTTATGATAATAACATAACTCACAATATTAAAACTTAAAATATTTAAGTAAGAAAGACAAGTTAAAATGAGTTTAATGAATGTTAACAAAAATGTAACTAAAAAGAACTAAGTTTACTAAAGTAATTTCTAAACTTCAATGTTAAATTTACTATGACTAAAAAAAGTTTTGTGAATACGATTTCAAATTTAAGAAAACATCCTTCCCTTTGACAATGAGTATGAAGATTGTGAAGAAATTGAAATCATTTGAAAATATATAAAAATTATTTTGTGCCAAATAGGAGCAATCATATTCTTTACCCTCTTCTGAGTGCATAAAGAACATGAATAATCTAGGGTTTGATCTCTAAGTCCGTGGTTAGGCTGGGAGGATACCAGCTGCCACTCCAGAGCTCCCACTACTTCCTCACCTAAAGGCTAACAATCTCGCATCAATTTCCAATCAACAGAACCAAATTTGAGATTTTAATTTGTCACCTTAAAATCTGCAATTCTGCATCCAACAAAGTATATTTCCTTATTTATTTGCACTCAATTCCATGGATGACATACTCTCCATTGAAATCAAATGTGATTCTCCCCATGTTATAGAAATCATAGCCCTTTCAGAACATATGTTTGTTAACACATTTTAACATTTCAATTGGCCAAATCAAAAAGTAAATGAAGATTGAAGTTTAAATTATCACAAATTATTGACATTTAAAACCGTATAAAACAAAATCAATTCATCACAAAACAAAATCTCATTGTAGGGAGAACGATAAAGAAGACTACTCAGAATTCATGAGAAGGATACGAAAAAACATGGATTTCATTAACAAAAACAAGTTTACAAAACAAAAGAAATAAAAGACACATATTATCTCACAATCCTTCCTAAGAAAATCTTTAGAATTTCTCTTCAAGCCTTTCTCTCCTTACAAGCACTCTCAATTTTCTCCTAGAAATGTAATGAAGAAGAAATCTGTCACCTTCCCTCTCCTCTTACAATCTTGAGGAAAATCTCCAAGTCATTCCTCTCACTCTCACGCCACTCGCACACACACACACACACACACACACACACACAAACACACAAACACACACACATGCCCTAGACTCTTCACGCCAGAAGTTCCTCTCAAAAGCCCTAAACTTCCCTCTATTTTTCAAATGGTTGCCTCCCTCCAATAAGAATTAAAAATTCCCTCCAAAATTCTATCCAAAACTAAACTCTTTTGAATTTAAAAGACATGTCCATTTATCCAAGAGACATATCCCTTCATAAGAGAACCTTCCAAAGTATCTAAATGCATTGAATCACTCGAAGGGATGTTTAGAACAAGTGTCCCTTTGAAAATTTGGCCAAAATTCGTCTCAAATTGCCATAATATGCAAAACTTGTCCCTTGCACATCATGTGCCAGTTCTCTGGGTTTTGGCGCATCATGCGCTGGTTTGGCGCATCATGCACTGGTTTGGCGCATCATGCGCTGGTTTGGCGCATCATGCTCCACTCTAGAGCAGCTCCACCATTTTGCTTCATTTGGCTCCGTTTCAACTCCGTTTAGCCCCGTTTCAGTTGTGTTTTGCTCTTAACAGATATTCTTACAAAATAAGCATGAAAAAAACCTTCTTTTTAAAGTAAAATTTCATTCAAAACATTTGAGAAATTTAAAGTAGATTAAGCATAGAAAGACATCGAAATGTGTCAAGTTAGAATTTTCATTCTTGTTTGTTTTTACTCCAAATTGCACCATTTTTGCTTCATTTTCTCCAAAAGTTCATTTCATGTACCTGAAACCAAAAATATTCAAAAAACATTCCTTTAAAGTGTAATTTAATTAAAAATCATTAAAATTGAGCATAAAATATATATGAAAAAGAAGGTAATTTTTAGGTGTGTGAAGTCCCCCAAACTTAAATATTACTTGTCCTCAAGTGACTCTTTTACTACATAAAAATATGACTTATGATAGAGATTAACTTATAAACTTCTATACTTTAGTTTCATAAATAAAACAGTAAATTTTAAGAAAATTTTTTAATAACTTTGATTCAAATTCTAAGTCTAAGAGTACTTAGTAATCAAATCTAAGATTTTCGAATCTCTATTCATTTTAAGAAGAATTATAAACTTTCATATCAAGGATACTTAGAACATTCATATGAAAAAGAACTTCATGTAAACTTTACTAGCAATGCTACTAATACTCCAATACAAGTTTAGAAAATGTAATAAAGCCGTTTCCTCAAGTTGATTCAAGTGAAGCGAATTTTTTATTAGGCGTCTCCTCAAGCTTCTCCTCACTCATTTTTCTTTTCTTTTCTTTTCTTTTATATTTCTCATTTTTCTTTTTTTTATTCAAGATCTTTTCAATCATTTCTTTTCTTTTCCTTTTCAAGTGAGGATTATTATATCTTAATCCCATTTAATAATTTTGAACTTCACTATCCTCTTCTTAAAGCTAAAACTTTTTACCTTTCTTCACTTTATAAATTCAGATTAGTTTTATGATTTTTCATAAAGTTTCATTCTTTTCTTATTACATGAAACTCTAAAATTCATAATACTTCAAAAATACAATTTCCCTTACTTTAAATAGAAAAACATAGTCTTACCCTTTCATACCAAATATCTTTAACTTTAGAATTGACCTTTGTTATTACAAAATTTTACCTAAATTTACCATAATATTTACAAACATAAATATAGTCATTTAAAGTTAAACTCTAATATCCAAGGTCATGTTAAATTAATTTTAAAAATATTGTTAATTGAGGAAAAATAAAATTTTGTTTGCTTATTTTTTTTAAAAGAAAATCTTCTTCCCCACAAACTTGAATTTTTAAATATTTTACACTTAATTCCATAAAATGTAGCAGGAAGAACAAGTAAAAGTTGAATCTAATAACTACTACAACATCTTATAAAATTCATGTACGTGCATAATCAGGATAGAAAGACTGCAGGATAAAGTAAATTAAGCCTAAAGAATGTTTGCAATAATATTAAACTAAAAAGAAGTATACCAACTTTAAAATTTATTTTTCTTCCTACCCCCAAACTTGATTTTAAACATGTATAACATTTAATACAGAAAATACAAGCAAGAAGAAAAATAGTTTAGAAATTCTATCTATCACAAACATTTACAATTATTCATCAGGACAGAACAATATGCAATAGAAAGTAAATCTAAACTAAAAAAATGCTTGATAAAATAGAAAGAAAGGTCTAACAAGCAAAACAAGTATCAAATTAGAAATAAATATATTTATTTTTTCTTCAAATATTTATATTATTGTAACACAAACACAAACACACATGATAAATGAGTTTAATTCTTCCTTAACTCATTGCATCTCACTAACTTACTTCCAATTTTAAACGGAATTACTACACAGATATATTGGGTACTTATAAATGATTTTATAGATTCTAATCCCAAAGATAAGATTATCTTTGATATAATGGTTCTCAAACACCAACCCCAGGCATCACCATATCCCATAATTAAGCACTTTTAGTAGTTATAAAGATAGTGTAAGTTCATCCACATGTTACTCATCAAATTGGTAAGCTACTCTTATCAATTGAAAATAAATCAAGAGAAAGAAAGTAACAAATTGAGATGGAATTGTCACCGCAAAATTAATAATGTCTCTTATAATAATCAAGTTTGGGTGAGACTCGAGTCGTAGTGGACTCGTCAATCTAACTACTACAAGAGAATATATAAGTCTAGCCATAACAAGAAGTTAAGGAATCACCTCCCTCATGACATACATAAATAAAATCAAACCACTAACAATCCAAATATCTACCAATCATCAATCAAACTGATCAATCCACACTAAAGAAAAAATAATACAACACTAACAATCATAATTCTCAAGCACATTAAATCAAACCACACTGATAACTATGAGTTGCCTCCCATAAAGCGCTTTGTTTAACGTCGTCAGCCCGACAAATGATTCCACCTAGATCATAATTCCATTTAAGTAAACATTGATCAATCACCCAATCTTTTCCAGATCAATGGATTCCTACAAAAGCCTCAAATTTAAAATTTTCATTCAGCTCTTTCTTTTTAGATTGATTCATATCTTTGTTCCTCATATTTCTTTCTAGATCTAATATTATTCTAGTGATTTTCTGAATTTTCATATTAATATCATCTTTAAATTTTATAAAAAATAGATATTTATAAGATACTTCAAAATCTCCCAACTTTTGGATCGAATTTTGTCTCGATAATTCAAATTCTGGATCAAATTCTTCTACGTTACTCTTTTGTTCAAGGCTGTCTTTCAATTCTTCCCCTTGGTAGTGAGTAAATGGTAGAGGTGGTCTTTCTATATTTATCTTAGTTGAGGAATTAGGTTTTTCTAATTCCTTAAGAAATTTTTTCAATGGTCTTTTGATATCCTTATCCTCGTCTCTCAACTCAAAGTTCATTTAAAACATATCCTTGAATTCTCAGGGTCACTAGGTAAAATCTCTAGGGGTAGCTGTTAATTGCATTAATAATCTGCCCCAGTTGGTTTTCTATATTCCTTATTATGACCTCTTGATTTTCCAGCTCACTCTTCATTTGAATCACAACCTCTTCTAACATTAATTCCTTCTTCTCATCTTGTGGGTTGGAGTTAAATTGAGAAGGATTATTAATTTAGTTAAAAATATGCCTCAGTTAGTTTTCCATATTCCTTATTGTGGTCCCTTCACACTCCGACTCACTCTTCATTTGAATAATAACCTCTTCTACTAAATCCTTCTTCGCATTCTAGGGGTTGAAGTTAAATCCATGAGGAAAAGAAAGTTCATTATTATAATTACCATGATTATTCCAACTACATGTCTCATTAAATTGATTATTTTCCTAAAATTGTTCTTCTCCTCCAAAATTTTTATTCCTGTTAAAATTCAAAAGATTTTCCCAACCTGAATTGTAATAATCGGAATAAGAATTATGTATCTCATGGCCAGTTTCAGTCCATTGTCCAAATGAATTTTCCTTAATAACTGGGGTTCCTTGATGATATCTTTCTATGCATTGATCTAACTTCCTCTCAATATCTACGACCTGAGAAATTAAAATTGAAAGCATATCTTCTTGAAAATTTGCCACTCTCTTGGGGTTTACTCTGTCAAAGCTACTAACATTTTAATCTAAATTTGAATATTCATTATATCGTTGATTCGCCATTTCTACATTAAATTCATAGAGTCTTTTCAAATCTCTCCCAAAAGTTTTCTCCAAATCTGACTTGTAAAATTCAAGGTCTGCAGCTCATGAACTATGCATACAAATCTCAAAACTTAACTAATAGGATAGATATCAAAAATAATTTTTGTATTTTGGATTTTCTTTAAAATAAACACACAAAAAACACACTAAATAATAATACTATAAATTCCAAATCTAAGTCTTACAGATTTAACTAAAATTCTCCTAAAGTTCTTATCGAAGCTTCCCCGGCAACGGCACCAAAAACTTGATGCGCCCCTAGTGTGTGTTGTTTTTCTTCATGCTTTATGTCAATTTTAATTCCTGGTAACAGAGCCAAAAACTTGACCCGTCCAAAAATTATACAGTAATTTAGCTTTCAAAAATATGGCCAAAATCTTGACCTAATTTTTATTAAGTAGTTAAGGTGCAAAATAGAAATGTTATATAAAATATATAAATAGTTCACGCACTAGGAGTTCTATGCAAGTGCACGTATCGCTTTAAGTAATATAGGGTTTTCTTTATAAACCCTAGTATAGATCCCACAGAGAAACGTAGTAAGAAAAATCTTAGGCTAATTCTAGTCTACTACTATAAAGTCATAGTTTTGGAAGATAGAAATTCTTATGATAATAACATAAATCACAATATTAAAACTATAAAATTTAAAATAAGAAAGATAAGTTAAAATGGGTTTAATGAATGCTAACAGAAATATAACTAAATAGAACCAAGTTTACCAAACAAATTTCTAAACTTCAAAGTTAAATTTACAAAAGCCTAAACAAAGTTTTGTGAAGAAGAGTTCAAATTTAAGAAAACATCCTTCCCCTTTACAATGAGTATATGGATTGTGAAGAAATTAAAATCATTTAAAAATATATAAAAATTATTTTGTGCCAAATAGAAGCAATCCTATTCTTTACCCTCTTCCGAGTGCATAAAGAACATTGACTAATCCAGAGTTTGGTCCCTAATTCTTGTGGTAAGGCTGGGAGGATATCGATTGCAACTCTAGAGCTCCCACTACTCCCTAACCTGAGGGCTAAAAATCTCCATCAGTTTTCAATCAACTGGACCAAATTAGGGATTTTAATCTATCACTTTAAAATCTCTAATTCTACATCCTATAAAGTATATTTCCCTATTTATTTGCACTCAATTCAATAAATGACATACTCTCCCATAAAATTAAATGTGATTCTCCCCATGTTGTAGAAATCATAGCCCTTTCGGAACATATGTTTCTCAATACATTTTAACATTTCAATTGGCTAAATAGAAAAGTAAATGAAGATCAGAGTTCAAATCATCACAAATTATTAACATTTGAAACCTTTTAAAACAAACTTAATTCATCACAAACCCAAATCTCGTTGTAGGAAGAAGGATAAAAAAGACTACTCAGAATTCATGAAAAGGATACGACAAAACACTTATTTCATTAATAGAAAAAAGTTTACAAAATAAAAGAAATAAAATACACAACTTATCTCACAATCCTTCCCAAGAAAATCCCTAGAAGTTCTCTTCAAGCCTTTCTCTCCTTATAAGCACTCTCAATTCTCTTACAATCCTTGAAGAAAATCAATCACCTTCCCACTCCTCTTACAATCCTTGAAGAAAATCTCGAAGCACTTCCTCTCACTCTCACGCCACACACACACACACACACACCCTAGTCTATTCAGGCCAAAAACTCCTCTTACAAGCCCTAGACTTCTTTCTCTTCTATAAAAGGTTGCCTCCCTCCAAAAAGAATTTAAAATTACCTCCAAAATTCTATCGAAAACTCAACTCTTTTGAATTCAATAGACATGTCCATTGATCCAAGAGACATATACCTTCATAAAAAAACCTTCTAAAGTGTTTAGATGCATTGAATCACTCCAAGGGGTGTTTAGATCAAGTGTCCTTTTGAAAATTTGCCCAAAATTCATCTTGAATAACCTTAATCTGCAAAAAAGTCATCTCTGGCTCATCATGCACCAGTTCTGGCATATCATGCACCATTTCTCTGGATTTTGGCGCAACATGCACCGGTTTCGCGCATCGTGCACCACTCTGCTGCAGCTCCACGATTTTGCTTCGCTTGGCTCTGTTTCAGCTCCGTTTCGCCCCATTTCAGTTGTGTTTCACTGCTAACAGATATTCCTACAAAATAAGCATGAAAACAACCTTTCTTTAAAGTGTAATTTAATTCAAAAATAACTGAGAAATGTAAAATAGATTAATCATAGAAAAACATATCGAAATGTGCCAAGTCAGAATTTTCATTCTTGCTTGATTTTACTCCAAATTATACCATTTTTGCTTCATTTTCTTCAAAAGTTCATTTCATTTACCTAAAACAAAAAATATGCAAAATACGTTCCTTTAAAGTGTAGTTTCATTAAAAATAATTAAAATTGAGCATAAAATATATATGAAAAAAAGGTAATTTTTAGGCGTGCTAGAAAGTCCTATGGCTAGATCCTAGACTTTTAAAGAAGAAACTAGGCCTCAACCAAAAGTGACGTAAATAGTATACTTTTTAAGCAAATTAACATGCTAGCTCGTTGAGTTTAATGAGTACAAATGCTTATTAGGATTTAATGAGTTTAATTAGAAATAACTATAAGTCCTAAATACATGTGGTTGAGATGATTATGAGAGGAAGGATTGAACTTCCTAAGGGCTAAACAACAACAAGTTTGGTAATTTTAAAAGAAATAACATAATAATATCATTATTTATAAGTAACATAAAATTTCTCTAAAATTATATGGTTTTAAATAGAAAAGAACCTACAAAATAAAAATCTTTCATACTTCAAGTAAACGTGCTCTAAGAGATAAATTTTTAGATATAAACAACTTAAAAAAAAATTTCCACTTAAATTAAATGAACTCGAAAATTTTAAATTTTAAAAATAAAGTAAAACTCAAAGGATAATCTCCATAAAAGGATCATTTATTTATGAATCTCATTTGTCCAAAACTTAAGTTTCAAACTTGTAAATTGAAGGTCTTCTTTGAATTCAAAAGTTTATTTTTCAAAAATTAAAAATAATTTTCAAAAATTTTCAATGCTCAACACTTTTTTAAGATAAGATGAAATCCTCTTACAATATAAAAAAGAATTAAAATACCTTTTTCAAAAAGAACTCCTTACAAAACTGATATCCTAAATGCTTAGTCTAAATAAGGCTTATATACTATCTAGCACGATTGTCCACCGAATGAATATTTTTTCTCTAAAAAATCCTATGATTTCTTAACCATGGTTTATGAGTGCATGAATTTTGGACCATCATGAATCCAGATGCTTCATGTAAAAGTTAATTCATATTGCTAATACAATTTTTGCATGACCAATTCATTTTCCAGAAAACCCTTTTTGTTTGAAAACATAAAATATTTTTAATGTGAATGTGAGTGACCATTGAAAATTAAAAATTATAGATTTAGAAAGATTTATGTTTAATTATTCTTGATATAAAATTTAAGACTATACATACTTTAAACACTTGGAGTGAACAAATAAGTACACCTAGGATAGAAAATTGAACATTGAACCTTAGAAGAACTATGATTTATTGACATCAACCGACACCCCAATAAAATTGAAAATCAAATTTTTAGAAAAATTTTATTCTGTCACCACAACTAACAAATTTATGAACTAGGAAAATCACTGTTTAAATAGTGAACTCTTGAAATAATTAAAATAGACTAACCCTAATTTTTTATAACCATAGGCTAGGATAAATCAAAACTGTGGACCTTATGTTAGCTAACATAGATGAAACATATGTCCACACACACCCTAGAATAGTCCACTCTAGAAACCTGAGTTAGTTTACCAAGTACCCAATACATAGAACTAAGAAAAAGGACATATAAAACATATGACCTACCCTTTTGAAGTATAAAATTACCTTAGAATGAAGTAAACCTTAGTTACTGACAAAGATACCGTTAAACATCTAATAATTAGATGGAGCATCTTAAGCCATTATTATGACAACAAGTAGACCACATGTTATTTTACTAATAGTCTAAGGATATTAATGTACACATGATGATAAAAAGAAGATTTTAATCGTTTGTCTGATTAGATTCATTCTATGGTTACATTTTTATTCTTCAAAAAAATATAATATTATTCAAATGCCCAATCATATTATTTAGATAAAAATCATTCAAGATCTATGATGGCTACAGTAAAAAAACCCACAAAAAGATTTTTCTTGCAACACTGCTTGAAATGGTTCCCCTCCATCTCTAGTTCTGCCTTAACATCTCTTTTTATTAATGATATTTCTCCTCTAATTTCTTTGAAACTTTGATCATATATTTTTTTTCTTTCTTGGAATTCCTTTCTGTGAATTGATGGGATGGGTCCATCATTTTGAGAAAGTTTATTCTTAAACTCATCAAATCTAGAGATTCACAAATTGACAACGTGTTAAAATTTTTTCTTATATCCCTTTAAGGAAGTTTTCAATCCCAAAACTATTTTTCTCTTTTATAAATGGAAGAATTTTAACACTTAGCCTAACTCATCTCAACGGTGGTCATCATTAAATTCAAAATGGGATTTCATTACTTCACGATGAATTTTGATCTTACTTTTCCATGGTAGACTGCCAACTGGTTGATGAGAAAGCACCTCTGATGGAATTTTGTCTCAGTTCAGAAGAACAATTCCCACTTTTAAAGACGAAGGTTGTTGAAAATACTTATGTTGTGGCCATTATTGCTTATGTTATTTCTTAAATTTAATGTCCTACTGAAAGGGTAGAAGTTCCCAAAGTCATTGAAATTCCCGATCCTATTGAAAAAATTAAGGAAAAATTAGTAGAAGTATTAGGTAAAGCTTATAACATCTCACTAGTGTTTGAAGTTGGCTCATCCTCTAAAACTGTTCTTGTATTAACTAAAGATGAATTAATAAAATAAATCTCCGATTGTAAAGAAAAGAAGTTAATTGAGAAGGATGATCATGAGTTTGGGTCTGAATTGACTAAAACCACTTTTCTTCAAAATGGAAGTAGGTTTAACACACTTTCTATTGCTCAAGAAAATTTTAAAATGTGCAAGAGATAACTGATTCAATTCCATGTGTTGTTAAATCTAAACCCTTTGACAAAGGAGATACATAGTTTTGAATTACTATTTTATATCAAATACATATTAAGATGGAAGAAAAGCGGAAATGTACCATGATGGAAGCTCTAAAGTTAGTAGGATGTGTAATTTCTAATAAGTAAGTGAAAGAAATTTTGGAATATCTTATACTTATATGGAAAAAAATGTAAATGTATGAGAAAATAGGCCTCTGTACACCATTTATCACCAGAAGCATTTCTTTTTATTCCTTAACATCTTTAAATCATGTGGAAGGTATGATATCTATCATCTGAAGCTTCCCTTTAAATCCCAAAACCTTTTTGTGAAATTTTAAGTACTAAGAATAAAAATAAATCAAACCAAATAGTTATAAAGTTACGTATTAAGGTCAAAGTGTCACCTTTGCCTATAAAGGAAGATTCACTAGAAACCCCTTCTTCACCTACCTCACATGTTCCAAGGAAAATGCCAAAACTTAAAAGAACAAAAATTCTAAATCTGAAATCATTACATAAGAGGTTGATGAGGTGGGTAGTGATGTAGAACTGAACCATATACTTGCTGATTTGACATTAGGGGTCAAACTATGGATGAGATCTTGAATTAACTAGAAGCTGATCTCAAACAATTGAAAAAGCAGGATGAAAATTCTGAGGTCTTAGAAGAAACTGGTTCTGTCACAATGATTGAAACTAGATCTTTTTTAAGAGAATGAAAGGAAGAGGGCATTGATTTACAAGATTTTATGGTTGAGAAAGGTGATATGTGGGATGTAGCCCAACAACTTCTGAATCAACTAAGAAAGAGAGATGAAATATTGAAAGATTGGATGTGATCATGAATGCCATTCCAATAAATCAAAACTAAATATCAATGTAATCTCAAGTGGTTGAAGTTGAAGAGGGTCCACAACCCTCTACAACTTGACATCTATTGAATGAATTGAAGTAACATGATGACCACATTGGTAAGTTAAAGAAGCAAATAGAATAATTATTAGCTACAATACCTCCCCTTTAATAGAAAACTCCTAATCCAATGCTAATTCATTTAGAGATAGAGAAACTCGAGGATGCTCATGTACTTGTTAATTCAATGACAAGAATAGTTGAAGTGGAAGTCTCTAAGCTATAGTCAAAAACCCATTTTCAACTTAAAATAGATTTGAAGGCTTTGATTGATCAACAAATCAAGGATGCTTTAGCTAAATCTTAGGCTCAAAAAGGTAGTACCAGAGGGACGATCTTCTCATAAAGATATTGATACTATAAATTATACTAAATGGTTTGACCACCCAACTTTAATGTCTTTGATGGAACTGGTAATTCAAGAAAACACTTAGCACACTTTTGAGCTAGTTGTTGTAATGCAAGGGTCAATGATGCATTATTATTTCACCAATTTGTTACTAATCTATTTAGAATAGTATTTGATTGATATGTTGAACCACCCAAAAACTTAGTTAGGGATTTTGTTGAGTTGGAAGAATTATTCATTAAAACTTATACATGTGCTTAACACCATATCATCATCAGAGATTTTGGTTTTTGAGAAACAAAGATCTGATGAAACTTTGGTAGATTATAACCTGAGGTGGAAAAACTTAAGCCTTAAATGCAAAACATCAATTATGAGAACAACATGTATAGAGATTATATTGATGAATATTCATAAAAAAATAACTTTCATGTTGAAAGGATTCACCATAAAAAAAAATTAAGAAATTGATAAGTAAGGCGGCTAGCCTACAAGAAGAAGCTAATTAATTACCATCTTAGAATCAGAAGAATAAGCCAAAACCTTAGAAGGCTTTTCAGAAAAATAATATGGGAAGGAGTGTGCTATTGAAAAAGGGCATCAACCAATGAGAAAAAATCTAAGAATTTTAAGCAACAATAGTGGAAAAAACCACAACAGTAGTATCAACAAAAGTAGTAACATCAATAAACTTGTAAAAATAAGAAAAAAACATTAACTAGGTAAGAATTTGAGTAATTAAAGAACTAAGAATATTCCTTTAAAAATGAAGCTATCAAGAGGATGTTTAAGAACCTGTCCGTGAATTCAAAGTTCAAGCTCACTGAACCTGTTAATCCTTATAAAATCAAAAGGAATAAGAAAATTGACTATTGTCCAGTCCACAAAATGGTTGGCAATACCATTGAAGAACGTTTTACATTTAATCATTGGGCATAAAAAAATCATAAAAAATGGAAATATAATCATTCTTAGATAAATTTTGAACGATCCAAAATAGGGTTCTATTAGTATTATCTCTTAGAAAGATATGGAACCACTTGATCCTATATAGAACAGATGGTTGGAAAATAGTTTTATCTAAGAATTCTCAAGAGATTCTCAAACAACTCCAAAAGTCATTTGAATAAGAACTTGAGGAACTCAAACATCTATTAAATCAGATTCTTTTATAGTTTCTGATGAAAGAAAAGTCAAGCAAGAAACCAAACCACTGTTGAAGCACTTTGAAACTAGAGTGAAAACCAATAAAAAAATGTGTTTAAGGAATTTGTTAAGACTTCAGAGAGAAATCTTATTACAATTGTTATTTTGGATAGGGGTCATATGACCATAGCGTCACATGCTTTATGACTTTTTTTGTTCCTGGTGAAACTATTAATAAAAAAAAGTATTGATTTTGGTATATTTTATCTCTCTCTATAGGATCTAATTTAATCCACTTAAGTAAAAAAAGCAATAATAACCTTCACAATCTCAATGAAAATAATTCTTAAATTTTATGTGAACATGTTGAAGAAGTTTATCTGGATGATAATGCCTTTTCTGATATTAATATCCCTATCCTTGATATTTAAGGGTTGCTTATTGAGATTGGGATGAAATATTTAGACTGAACAATAATAAGAAGAGATTTAAGAAGACAAGAAACAATTGGTTGATGCTACCATGAATGATATATTGGAGATAAGTTTAAAAAAAAAAAGTACTTACACCTTGATGCGTGGATAAGAATGCTTAAATTCCTTTACATTTTACACATTTTTATGGATAAAATTGTACTTTAAGGAAAGGTATTTTCTTGTTTTTAATACATGTACAACGGGCATTGGAAGTGGTAGAATGTGGCATTTGAGAGATAGATTATTTAAATGTTACAACCTGCCAATTTTATTCATTAGGGCTTACATTTATGCGAGATAGTCGCATAAATAGCCCGAAAAATATGAATATTTAAGTCATGACAAATGATAAATTCAGAATCATAAAACAAGTTAGAGCTTAAATTTTATAGCAGAGATATAGAAATGCCTAAAGATGAGTTGAGGATTTATGTCGCACTAGGCGGACTGCCTCGAAATCCTATGGCTTGTTGTTTAAACTAATGGAAAGATTTGCTGTTGTTGATCCTTGTGTTGTTGGAGATCACTGTTGTAGAAGGTTACCAATAGAGTTAGCTCCAGGCTTCTTAGCAAAGTAGCAGTCCTAAAGTCTAAGGTCCAAAAGGTTTAAAGGACAAGTTCAAGTTCAATCATTATGGGGGGGTTAAAGTTGATTTGAGCGGCATTGGTTAGAATCTCATGGTTCCCTCGTTTCAATATCACTATTTTCTTTTGAATTTACTTAGCTTAAACAAGTTGATACACTAATTTAATTTAAGGAGATCTCATCAGCTAGCTTGAGTTATCTCCTCTGAGGGACTCCCGTAAATTCAAAAGGTCGTTTTAAGTTTAGTGACATTTCAAATGATTTATGGTTACCTTTAAAAAAATTTGTTTTTGCAACATGTATATAATTTTGCTGGAAATTTAAATAAATTGCAAGTGTAGATGAAGGTATAGTTTCTGAACCGTCAAACCAAGACTCAGCGAGTCCCGAAAGATCTTAGTGGATGATTTTCTAGAATAAAAAATATAATAATTTCAATATTCCTTCAAAACATCCAAAAGATTCCAAAGTGTTCGAGGAACTTTTAAAATCCCTTGAAATGTTTTGAGTTCATTTTGAACTTATTATTTTGTTCCATTAATCATCCCAAAGTCAAATTAAAATTACCCCATTACACAGTGAACCTTGATGTTTCAACTATCCCAAGAAATGAAGAAAATTAGATAGTCACTCAACATTTCTTTTGACATTTATATGAATGGGTACCCAAAGGGACAGACTCAAGGTCATTAAGGATTTTAATGCCCAACGTTAAAGTGGGCCTAAAGTTTTTGAAAGTGCTTATCAATTAATTATGTCCATCTTTTCTACTCTCAATTAAGACAATTCTTACATATCAAACCTTGTTCACTATTATGCCCTCTGTCATAAGAAATGAACTCCCAAATTTTCAAGATTTAATGAACAATATTTAATCAATTGAAATTAAAACACCTCAAAGACTATTTACTTAATTACAAATCAGAGACTCAATAAATTTTTTTTATTTTTGGTCCACATTATTCTTCTCTGTTCACTGAGCAAGAGGGTATTTTTATTTTATTTTTGTTGTTTTTCTATGAAAATTTAAAAAATTTTGAAGTTCTGGCATTAAATTAAATAAAAAAATCCCTATTTTCTACATAATCCAATCAGTTGCTCGTCAACCTATGATGCGTGGAGCTTTACACTAAAATCTTTGAGTTTAGCATCGAGCCTAGGTCACCACCAAGCCCTTAAGAATCATAATGGGGATTTTTGTGAAGATTAAGATTTTAATTTAAGTAACATGTATTTTCATTTAAAGATAAAATTATCATCAATTTTGGGCTTAAGAAAATTAAATTATCATCCTTTTAGCTTAAGCTCCTCACTTAAGAAAACTTTCGAGATTAGTTGACTTCCAAGTCATGAAGATTGGGGGAAGTTATTATCTGTTGATGTTGTGCAAAGGTGGAGGGTATGTTTCTACCTTATAATCCCATTGTATTTCAATCATCGAAATACAATTATCAGGATCAAAGTTACCCATTTATCTTTCGTTAACCCTGAATTTTAATTAAGGCAGCTAAGTCCAAAATGACTATCTTGCCCTTGGGGACTTCACCTCATAACTCCTTAAACACAACTCAATTGACTTTGAGGGTTTAAAGTGTTATGTCCATGAGGTAATTAAAATGTTAGAGGATGATATGTGCACCTCTCAAAATTTGATTTAATTTAGATAATTATTTAAATTTAGAAAATAGGATTTTAAAAAGTTAATTTATTTAATCATCCAAAATAAAATTTATATTTATGGAAAAATTCTTAGAGGTTTTCTAAGGTCAGAGAAACACTTAGACAAAATTTCATGATTTTTTGAATCAAATTTCTTATTATCTAATTTTAGATCAATTTTCTTGATTTATTTAAATAGAAAATAGTGTTTTAACTACAAAAATTATTTTTAAAATTTTATTAGACTCGTCTCAGTTCAAAAAACTCAGAGAATTAAATTTTGTATCTTTGTGATTTTTAATTTATTTAATGTAATTATTTTAGTGAGAAAAATATGAAAATTCATTTTTTAAGCCTTTAAAGTTTAGTTTTAACTTAGAAAAATTAGAAAAAATGTCCTAATGAATTCTAAGTGATTAGGGGACCTTCCCACTCATTTTGAACCATTTTTTGTAATTTTGAAAATTTTGATTATTTTAATTATTTTAATTCAAAGTATGTTTTAAAAAATGAAATATTTTCACAAAAATGGGTTTTATTTTTATAAAATGACCCTTATCACAAGGAACTCATAAAAATAATTTTCATAATTTTTCTAATCATATTTAATTTAATATAGTTATTTTTATAGAAAAGCAAGGTTTCCTTAAGAGTTCCATTTTAGTACCTAGACTAAGCCAAATAATTTTGATACTTTTACATTTGGTAGACATTAGTTTTATGAACAATATGGAGCTCATTTTGTTAATTTTTTATATGTATTTAATTTACACAAAAAATACAAATTATTTACATTTAACTAAGTATAGAAATTCACAAAATGATTCAAAGTTTCACAATACTTTTCTTAGATTTCTCTGACCACAGGAAACCTAGTAAAATTGTTCTCATAATTTTTCAAGTGGTGTTTTGATTTATATAATTAAAATAAGTTAAAATGGTCAACTTTGCTTGAAAATTAGGGTTAGAAGCATAGAGATTCCCTCTGACCATGGAAAAATCAGAAGACATTGCCTCTGTCACGAGGAACAAACCCTCAAAATTTCAAGTCATGGTGAATTGTTTTAAGCCATGGAGAATTAAAATACCATAAAGGGTATTTATTAATTAAAAATCAGGGAGTGAGAAAATAATTTTATTTTTAGTTCACATTATTCTCCTCTATTCACTGAGCAAGAGGGTATTTTTCTTTTATTTTTATAATTTTTCTTGAGAAAGCTAAGGATTTTTGAAGTTTAGGCATTTAAAATAATTCAAAAATCCCTATTTTTCTACTTATCCACGCGGCGCTTACTGGATCCTAGGCAACTCCAAAAGAACACGTGACGCTCCGCCATTTTACGCCGCCATCCCCCTCAGCTGCCACGAAGGTCGTGCTTTATGCACCACGGATCTATCTGGCTTGATCCCCTCCGTACGTTGAATACATGCGCGATCGAGCGACTCTCCATTATCGTCCCCAAGTGACCTAACCCGTGAGCTGTTCACACTAAAACCTTATGATCTTGGCCTAGACTCAACCAAACTGCATGGGGTTTGTTCCTAAACCTTCATCTACTCACAAACACATCTACATGGTTTATACAGTATGAAATACAGTAAATACGTATGGAGGGTCGAAACAAGCTCGATTTGGGGTTGGAGTTCTATACCTTTGTCTGAGAGGGTAGGCCTCAATAAGATAATTGTGGTAGCTTTGTTTGGTCTCAACAAACCTCTGGATGAAGTCTTGTGCCCATATGAATGGTCTAGGTATGTTGTCAACCAAGCTCAATTTCAGGTGTTGATCAAAGTCTATGCTAGGGGCTATTTCAGAGGGGGCTTTTATGGGGAATCAACTTCTCTCACTGTGGGGATGGTGTGTGCACAATTAATTAAAGTTTTGTGCACTGTGGAGCTGTGGAGAGTTCTATCCTGGTTTTGGGGCAAATTTTAGTGGATAAATTGGTTTAAAGGGGTGGATATCAATGGCTGAGAGCAAGGGGATTGCACTTCGTATGGATTGGAGAAACTATGGTGAGATTTTGGTAGAGTTTCCTTAGGGTTGTAAGCACTCTCTTCCTTGGCTGTGGAGAGCTCCATTTAAAGCCATGGCTACCTGATGGAGCTCAGGGCTTGGACTTAGGTGCTAAAGCTTGCTGTGGTGGAGGGAAGAAAGGCTCCAATGGCCAATGGTAGTGAACCAAGTCAGGGAGGTTCAATTTTGGGTTTTGGCAATATGGGGCTCCCTTGGGCTAGTTATTTCTGGCAACTGAGGAGGTCTCTGGCTAGGGTTCAGTCACTTCTTGACTTAGAAAGGTTAGGGGGTGCTTAATGATGGTTAACACCAAGGTTAAGCATTGATGAAGGAGATATTTGAGTTTAGGCCAATTATGGGGTGAAATCCCTTAAATCAAGAGACCATTGGTCCATAGCTAACTGTGGCTAGTTTAGGTGGGTTTAGCCTAGTCCATAAGGTGTGCTTAGTGGCTGTGGGGACCTTAATTTGGTGACTTTAGGATGGCTAAGTCAACTTTGGTGCATGTGTACAATTTGGGTTCAAATGGCTAAAAGTTGGTTTGGGTTAGGCTAGCCATGACTTTGCGCCCAATTGATTGATCAATATTGTGTAGATGATTGTAATAAAGATTTTTTGGTGAAGGATTGAAATGATTTTGAGTCCAATTAGAAGCTCAATTTGAAGGATTTTGGGATTTTAGTCAATTTGGGCATGTTGGACTAGGCTTGGGTCTAAGTTGGGCTAAGTCCAAATTGATGGTTGAAAATGGTCTATAGGAATGTAATAAAGATTTTTCAACAAAAAGTGGGTGCCAATTTTGGGATTAAGGCATTCAATTTGGTGGAATTTTGAGACAGCCAATTTGGGGCAAATTTGGGGACTTTGAACTTGGTTTAAAATTAAGTAAAATTGAGGCTTCATAAAGGCCAATTGAGGGTAAAATTTGATGTGTAGGGGTGTTATGAAGAGTTTAGGATTCAAACTACGGTAAATTGAGTATGCTATGGGGTTCAATTAGGTGAGATTAGGTCATAGACTCAAAATTGGGGGTTTTGATTTGGATCAAAATTGAGCTCAAAGCATGGGACAATTAGGCTTCCATTTCATTTGGATTAGTCATATGAAAGGTGAATTTAAGTTTAGTTAGGGAAATTGCTACTAAATTGATGGATATTTGGGATGAATTTTGGGAAATTGGGCCTTTAAAGGCAATTTGGGGGTTTTGGTCAAAATGGTCAAATTGGCCAAATTGGGTTCAATTGAAGGGTCCAAATTGGTTTTGGAGACACTTGAAGTGAATTTAGAGGTTTTAGAAAAGTTTGGGGTGCTAAAGTTTTTTTTGTAATTTTGGCAATTTTGGATTTTTTTTTGGATTTAGGTGATTTGGGTATTTTGACATGGTTTAAAATGATTTTTGAGCAAATTTGAGTATTTTGGGTGAAATTAGGATTTTAACCAACTTTGAGATTTGGGGGTGTTAAGGTAATTTGGGTGGATTTAGGGGCAATAGGCCAAATTGGGTATTTTTGGTGGAATTGAGGTGTCAACCACCATGTATTAGCTGTTGATGAATGAGATTCAAATTTGGGTTCAGGGTTAGTGGGTCAAGGGGATCATCTACATGAGTCTCCCAAAAGATCAATGGGTCAAAGTAAATAATTTTGGGTTTTAGGGTTGTGAATGATTATGGGTGTTAGTGAGTGATAGTGAGCGCAAGTGGGTGAAAGTGAGTGAACTAGCTCCAGACTAACACCCAAAGTCAACCCTAAGGTCAATCAGTCCTATGAGGAATCATCTCGAGCTCCCACATAATTATCCCATCTACTAAGTGCTAGAGGTTAGGACCAATATATTAAACTTCAAGTTGAGCAAAGAGGAGTTTAGAGTTTCTAATGGTGAGGCTTGCTTTTCTAGTTTTCTAGGAATTGTCAATAGGAAAATCCTATGGCTAGGCCTTAGGTAATTAAAGAGGGAAAACTAAACCTCAACCAAAAGTGAGGTCAAAAAACGGACCCCCAATAGGTGTGGTGTGTTGGGCTAAGCACACCGTGCGTATTGGCGTTGAACGACGAGATCAATAAAATCAATACAAACTCCTAAGTTGACAGACATAGAAAGGAGTGTAGAATTTGAGTGCTAGTTATTTCCACTAGGAAATATGATCGGTGAGTATTTGATCAAAATCAAAGAGTAGAAACTTTCACTGGGGATTGTAGAGTGGGTTTCAAATTATCAAGTTTCAGGTGTTTATAGAGGATGGTAATTAGTATGCAGGTGCTGACCCTAAGATGGGAATTGAAATTTGGGTATCAATCTCAAAAAGAGGAGTCAGAATTTAGGTACCGACCTTGAAAGGAGGGAATCAGAAGTTAGGGACTGATTAAGAGGTGAGGGTTGAAATTTAAGTATCAATCTCAAAAAGAGGATCTGAAGTTACAGACCAATCTCGAAAGAAGGGAATCAGAAGTTAGGGACTGTTTCCGAAAATGAGAATTGAAACTTAAGGATCAAACTCAAAAATAGGATCAAAAGTTAGGGACCAACCTCGCAAGAAGGGAATCAGAGGTTAGGGACTAAATCCAAAATGAGAATTGAAATTTAAGGATCAATCTGAAAAAGAGGATCGAAAGTTAGGGACCGATCTTGAAAGAAGGGAATCAAAAGTTAGGGACTGATTCCAAAAATGAGAATTGAAATATAAGGATCAATCTCAAAAAGAGGATCAGAAGTTAGGGACCGATCTCAAAGAAGGGAATCAGAAGTTAGGGGCTGATTCTGAAAATGAGAATTGAAATTTAAGGATCAATCTAAAAAAGAAGATCGGAAGTTAGGGACCGATTTCTAAAAAGGGAATCAGAAGTTAGGGACTAATTCTAAAAATGAGAATTGAAATTTAAGGATCAATCTCAAAAAGAGGATCAGAAGTTTGGGAACGATCTCAAAGAAGGGAATCACAAGTTAGGGATAGATTCTGAAAATGAAAATTGAAATTTAAGGACCAATATCAAATAGAGGATCGTAAGTTAGGGACCAATCTCAAAAGACGGGAATCTGAAGTTAGGGACTGATTCCAAAAATGAGAATTGAAATATAAGGAGCTATCTCAAAAAGATGATCAGAAGTTAGAGACCGATCTCAAAAAAAGGGAATCAGAAGTTAAGGACTGATTCCAAAAATGAGAATTGAAATTAAAGGATCAATCTCAAAAAGAGGATCGGAAGTTAGGAATCGATCTCGAAAGAAGGGGATCAAAAGTTAGGGACTAGTTCTGAAAATGAGGATTGAAATTTAAGGATCAATCTAGAAAAGAGGATCGAAAGTTAAGGACCGATCTCAAAAGAAGGGAATCAGAAGTTAGGGACTGATTTCGAAAATGATAGCTAAAATTTAAGGAACAATCTCAAAAAGAGGATCGGAAGTTAGAGAACAACCTCAAAAGAGGGGAATCAGTAGTTAGGAACTGATTTTAAAAATGAGAATTGAAATTTAAGGATTAGTCTTAAAAGGAGGATCAGAAGTTAGGGACCAATCTCGAAAGAAGAGAATCAGAAGTTAGGGACTGATTCCAAAAATAAGAATATTTAAGGATCAATCTCAAAAAGAGGATCAGAAATTACAGACCAATCTTGAAAGAAGGGAATCAAAATTTAGGGACTGATTCCAAAAATGAGAATTGAAATTAAGGACCAGTCTCAAAAAGAGGATCGGAAGTTAGGTGCCGACCTTGAAAGAATGAAATCAAAAGTTAGGGACTAATCTCGAAGGAAGGGAATGAGAAGTTAGGGACTGATTCTGAAAAATGAGAATTGAAATTTAAGGATCAATCTCAAAAAGAGGATCAGAAGTTAGGGACCGACCTCGAAAGAAGGGAATCGGAAGTTAGGGACTGATTCCGAAAATGAGAATTGAAATTTAAGGGTCAATCTCAAAAAGAGGATCAGAAGTTAGGGACCGGTCTCGAAAGAAGTGAATCAAAAGTTAGGGATTGATTCTGCAAAAAAGAATTGATATTTAAGGATTAATTTCAAAAAGAGGATTAAAAGTTAGGGACTGACCTTGAAAGAAGGGAATCAGAAGTTAGAGACTGATTATGAAAATGAGAATTGAAATTTAAGGATCAATCTAAAAAAGAGAGTAAAAAGTTAGGGACCGACCTTGAGAGAAGGGAATCAAAATTTAGGGACTGATTCAAAAAATGAGAATTGAAATTTAAGGATCAATCTCAAAAAGAGGATCGGAGGCTAGGGACCGATGTCGAAAGAAGGGAATCAGATGTTAGGGAATGATTCCGAAAATGATAATTGAAATTTAAGGATCAATCTCAAAAACTGAATCGGAAGTTAGGGACCGACCTTGAGAGAAGGGAATCAGAATTTAGGGACTGACTCCAAAAATGAGAATTAAAATTTAAGGATCAATTTCTAAAAGAGGATAAGATGTTAGAGACTGATCTCAAAGAAGGGAATCAGACGTTAGGGACTGATTCCAAAAATGAGAATTAATATTTAAGGATCAATCTCAAAAAGAGGATCAGAAGTTTGGGACCAATTTCAAGGAAGGGAATCAAAAGTTAGGGACTGATTCTAAAATGAGGATTGAAATTTAAAGATCAATCTCAGAAAGAGAATCAGAAGTTAGGGACCAACCGAAAAGTGAGAGAATCAGAAGTTAGGGACTGATTTCGAAATGAGGTTTGAAATTTAAGGATCAATCTCAAAAGGAGAATCAGAAGTTAGGGACCAACCTCGAGAGAAGGTAATCGGAATTTAGGGATTGATTCCAAAACCATAATTGAAATTTAATGATCAAATCTCAAAAAGAGGATCAGAAGATAGGGACCAACCTTGAAATGAGGAAATCAGAAGTTAGAGACTGAGTCCAAAATGAGGATTGAAATTTAAAGATCAATCTCAGAAAGAGAATCAGAAGTTAGGGACCAACCGAAAAGTGAGAGAATCAGAAGTTAGGGACCAACCGAAAAGTGAGAGAATCAGAAGTTAGGGACTGATTTCAAAATGAGGTTTGAAATTTAAGGATCAATCTCAAAAGGAGAATTAGAAGTTAGGGACCAACCTCGAGAGAAGGGAATCGGAATTTAGGGATTGATTCCAAAACCATAATTGAAATTTAAGGATCAAATCTCAAAAAGAGGATCAAAAGATAGGGACCAACCTTGAAATGAGGAAATCAGAAGTTAAAGACTGAGTCCAAAATGAGGATTGAAATTTAAGAATCAAATCTAAAAAAGAGCATTGGAAGTATGGACCGACCTCAAAAAGAGGGAATCAGAAGTTAGGGCTGATTCCAGAATGAGAATTGAAATTTAAGGATCAAATCTCAAAAAGAGGATCGGATGTTAGGGACCGACCTTGAGAGGAGTCAATCAGAAGTTAGAGACTTATTCTGAAATGGGAATTGAATTTTAGCAGAGAATTTGTGGTGTTGAATCCATAGATATATGTCATGTGAAAAGGTTGACATTATTGAGGAAGATACGTGAAATTTTGTGAGATTTAGTGCAAACAAGGACGGTGGTGCTGTGCGACTAAAGTGTAAGAGACCTCAAAATTGAGAAAAACAACTCAACAAATTTGTTTTCTTTTTTTTTTCTTGTTGTTTTTATCACGTTTACTTTTCAAAATATGTTTTTTCCAAAATTTAATTTTCGTTGGTTGATTGATTTTCAAAAGAGTGTTTTATTTAAACTTTATTATTAAGTTTTTATTGTTTTGTTTTTTGTTTATTGTAGTTCAGAACCAACATATGGTTTCATGGCTTTTATCCATCGCACAAAAAGCAATTGAACAAACAGACAAAATTTTTAAAAAATATTTCATTAATCTGCTCTAATAGGTATAACAAATTGAGTACATGCCAAAGCCACAAAAAGGTACAATATGCTGAATGCATCAAAGTACATCGGGAAAATATCTGATGCTGGGTACATATCTCAAGCTGAGCATATTTGGTACATATGTCATTATATTAGCAGTGTCGAATTGCAGTACAAAAGGGTGTCTCCTGAGTGTCCATCTTTGGTGTGGTGAGCTCCTGATCGAGCTAACCTACTAAACTACGCTCCATAACAAGAGTTCCCTTTGCATGTTTTTACAGGTGCAACCCTCTCATAGCTCGTATGACAGTAGTTATTCCAACTCCAAATCTGGTTGAAATCGATATGGCATTTTGCTGTCATCCATCCTTCGGAAAGTTACAGACACCTTACGGCATCGTACTCCTGGAATGCAATGTTTAGCGATGTCTGCTCCATTTCCTTTAAGAGCCAACACTGAACCCACTGGTAATGGAATCTCCACAGATCCTCTAAACTCGCTGGGTCCAATGATGTCTATCTCTTTCCCAAACAAGATATTACTTTTGCTCATGAAGGAGACTATACAGAAAGATCTCACAAAATCATGATGGTCAATATGCTTAGGCGTGCAGTCACCTTCATCATATATATTGATGATACAACTGTTGGGAATACAGTCAGCTAGAAGTATGCTCCATCAGACCATTTTGTTGATCATCCTTTTTATCATGGGAGGTAGTGGGTCCACTTCATCGTATCTCAAAATCCACGGGAGATTTCCTTGTCTGTCTTGGGTGAAATTGTAACAGCAGCCACATTGTATAATGATCCTATTTTTTCCACGCATCCATTTCCATGGCTCAGAATAAGTTCTTTCCATCAGAAGGCCCGCTCGACCTTTGTCTCTTAGATAAAAAATGTAGTTGAGAATACTTCTTTTGTTGCTTTCAGAGAAGACCCTGGTGTATAGCTCCAAGTCTTCTAGTATGTTGATGAATCTTCCTTGAACATCTTCATAGAATTCAAATTCTTTTTTTTACTTTACTCATCTCATATTATTCTGCCGCGGAGATGATCGGTGGTTGTCGAGGATACGCCCTCATTTTAGTATCTGTAGAAATCCAAGCTGGAGTTGTCTTTGTCTGCAGCGGAGCATACGACTCTATGTCCAACGGGATACGCGGCTCTGTATCCAACAAGATATACAGTTCCCCCATCGGGTGATCAATGGTCTGAAATCAATTGTCAGTGGATGTGTACTCCTCCAAAGTAATGTAGCACTCCAAATGGAGAAACATGCAATCCGGGCACTCCACAAATGCCCTTGTAGTTGGTGTACGTGTAGGTATCTCGGTGTTGAATGTTGGGCAACTCATACCAAGAACATCTGAAACTCGTGGTATCTCCAATTTTGTAGCTAATCCAGACTCATCAATCTGTAGCAGGTAGGCTAGAAGAGGCCTCTCTCATGCCTGGATTGTAGATATTCCCTTCAGGGATAGGGGTGAGCAAGTTTTTCACCTCCTTCTGGCGTCTTTTTTCTTCACGTAAGAAAGTCCTATGCTTTCAGTGGTTGGCATTTCTACGATAAGTTCTCCACAATGGTGCATCTGGTGGTCTTTCATCATTGGCAGCCACCAGGCCCCCGGTTGGTGTAGCTATCATAGACAGCAGCCGACTAGTCTCCTCCATTAGATCTTGCTGTACTATCACATTTGTTCCCTTTTAGTGAGGAATTATCTCTAGTGCATAACCTTAGTAGCGATGGCAACCCTTCTTTTTCCTGACAACTAACCACATCAATCAGAGGACCCTCATAGTTCATGTCAACCTGACTAATATCCATGTCAAAGTCTATGGTGCCATCTGGCGGTGCCCTTTCTTTGTTAAGTGTGAGGTTCAAGTCATCTTTGAAAGCAAAGATCAGCCTCTGACATGACATTTTTTCTCTGCAGACGTCATGAAAAACATCAGCGAGCTAAAATTTAGTAGGAACAAGAACAAAACAAAGTGTTTATTAAAGATAATTTTAGTTTATGTTGTTGAGAAAATTGTTCATTTATGTATGTATTTAATTTAACTTAGTAGAATATCAAATTTAAAGGTAGAAAGAAGAAAGTCAAAGTATGTAATTTTAGAAAGCTTTCATTATATTGAGGTTAATTTTATTACAAAATTTTTTGGACCCGGTCACAGACGTTTGGCCAAATAATTAACCCCAGATTGATCAAAATTTCAAAATTTCATGTTAAGAAATGTCAAGTTGCGTAGTATGCCTTCAGGTATCTCCATTGATTAACAACATGGGTCTTTCAGTCCAAAAATCTACTAGCTTGTAGGCTCCTTTTGTGTAGACCTTTACCATGATAAATGGAATCTCCCAAGTTGGCTTGAATTTTCCACCTATCTTGCGGCGTGCAAGAATAGGCCTTTTGAGCACGAGTCTGAGGTCACCAATTTTTAATGTCCTCGGACGGACCAATTTGTCATGATCTTGTACCATCTTTGCTTGATAATGCTCCAAATATTGTTGTGCTTCTAGTCATTTTCCTTCGAGACTTTCCAATTCCTCAAGTATGAATTTTGCATTTTCTTCTGTTGTCAGTTGATTGGCAATAGTGATTCTGAGAGACGACGTCTGCACTTCTAACGGTAGTACTACCTCGGACCTGTACACGAGCATGTAGGGGGTACACTGAGTGGGAGTCCTGAACGTTGTCCGGTAAGCCCACAAAGCTTCTAGTAGTCTGTTATGCCAATCTCTTTTATTTTCAACCAGTGTTTTCTTCACAATCTGTATCAATGTCTTGTTGAAGGCCTCGGCCAGGCCATTTTCCCTAGGATAGTAAATTGTAGAGTATCTCCAATCTATCCTGTGTTGTTTGCCAAAATTGTTGATTTTGGTGCTTCTGAAAGTTGTCCCATTGTTGGAGGTTATTCTGCGCGAAACCCCGAAATTGTAAACGATTTGGCTTTTGAAGAATTGAAAGATGTGCTATGTTGTAACCTCTCGTAACGGCACTGCCTCTGCCCATTTGGAAAAGTAATCTGTAGCGGCAATTATAAATCTGTGTCCTTTGGAAGATGGAGGGTCTATCAAACCTATTATGTCAGTGCCCCAATATTTGAATGACCACTAGGCGACTGTTGGGTGTAGCACATTTGGAGGTTGGTGCAAGATAACCCCATGCACTTGGCACTAGTTACACTTTCTGGCTGTATCCATACAGTTAGACATCATTGTTGTCCAATAATATCTAAGTCTCTTGATCTACATTTTCATTTTTGGCACTGACTGGTGAGCACCACACAATCCGACATGTACTTCTTTGATAATATTTTGTGCTTCTGCTTTGCTTAAACATCGTAGCCATATCTGGTCGAATGATCTTTTGTAGAGGACATCTCCACTAAAGTATATGACATAGCCCTTTTTGTGATGTGGTGTGCTACTGACTTGTCCTCTGATAGCTTTCTATTATGAAAATATTCTATTAATGGCTTGCTCCAATCTTCATTGTTATCAGCAATTGCAAACATCATTTCTTTTTATTTTCTAAGCTTATGTAGATTGTTGAGGTTGGTTTGAGACAAAACTTATCTTCCTTGTACAGTAATATCAATTGAATCCTCTGCGGGACATGCCAGCTCCTTGGCATGTTCTGCTAGAGCGTTAGTATGGGCATTTTCTCTCCTAGGAATCTAGTAGAAAGTTACATCAGGAATTTGCTACAGCAACTTCATCGTGTACTGATAGTATTCTGCTAACCTTGGTTTGAAAATCTTGTACTGTCCGACGACTTGCTGGATGACGAGCTGTGAGTCGCCATAGATGGCAATGTCTGTTAGATCCATTGAGATTGCAAACTCCAACCCAGTAATTAAGGCTTCATATTCTGCTTCATTGTTGGTACATGGCTCTGTCAGGTGGTATGAGTACCTCAGCATACCCTTATCTGGTGTGATAAAGATCAAACCAATCCCTGCTTTGCCCGATATAACTATGCCCAATCCCTTATCTTTTCTGGCTGACAAAGCTTTGTCAAAGTACATCTCCCAGCATTGCGCATTGGAGACTTTCATTTGTAATAATTGTTCATCTGGTAACTTGTCATTAAGAGGGGACCCAGTTGGAAGTGGGTGTGCAGTGAGGAAGTCTGCTAAAATATGTCCCTTAATAACATGGAGGGGAACAAAAGTTATATCAAATTGCAATAAAATCATTGACCATCTTGCTAGACATCCAAAAAATGTTGTTTGGATCATAAAATATTGCAAAAGATTAATTTTTTAGATTACGGTAATCTTATGAGAAAGCATGTAGTGTCTATGCTTTTGGGCGGTGAAAATCAAAGCTAGACAATGCTTCTCAAAAGGTAGATACCTTTTTTTTTTGTCGGTATTAGGTGACGAATCAAGTAGTAGAGTGCATTTTCTTACCCTCATCATTGACTAGGGCTAAGAGGGCTCCAAGAGTGTGATCTAAGGTCACGATATAAAGTATTAAAGGTTTACTTGGGATAGGGGCTGCCGAAATAGGAGGCGTCATTAAATATTATTTAACGTCCTCAAAAGCCTGCTGACATTTCTCTTCCCAAACAAATTTCACATCCTTTTTAATTAATTCCTATAAGGGTTGACACTTGCCTAAGAGATTAAAATTAAAGCATCTCAGATATGCCAACTTCCCTTGAAAAGACCATAGTTGTTTTAAAGTTTTGGGAGGAGGCATTTCCAAGATAGCTTCAATCTTATCCGGGTCGATCTCAATTCCCCGATGATGGACAACAAATCCTAAAAATTTCCTGGATGTAATGCCGAAGGCGCACTTTAAGGGATTCATTTTATTGTCATATCGTCATAACCTTTTGAATACGATCCTCAAATCATAGAAATGGTCTATCTTTTGTTTACTTTTGATGACCAAATCATCCACGTAACATTCAACTTGGTTATGAATAAGATCATAAAAAATCTTTGTCATAGCTCATTGATATGTTGCTCTGGCATTCTTCAACCCAAATGGCATCACTGTGAAACAAAAGATCCCAATCGGTGTTCTGAAGCCTTTAAGTGACGCATCTTCTGGAGCCATCTTGATTTGGTTGTATCCCGACGATCCGTCCCCAAAGGAGAAAATTTCAAGTGTCAAAGCGATATCCACCATCATTTATGGTACCAGTAACGGGAACTCATCTTTTGGACATGCTTTGTTCAAATCCCTGAAACCGACACAAACACGTATTTGTCCATTTTTCTTCTTAACAGGTACAATGTTAGCTAACCAAGTCGGGTATTGCTCTTCCCTTACAAAGTTAGATTTTATTCACTTCTCACCTCGACAATGACTTGTTGCTCTATTTCAAGGAGCATTCCTTTTGGAGCTTGTTTTATTGGGGTCATATTTTTTTCCACCCCGAGTTTGTGGCTGCAACCTCTACTGACATTCCTGACATCTCATCATAGCTCCATGTGAAGCAATCTTTAAATTTTGTTAGCAGTTTGATCAATTCTAAAGATTTTTCATCATTGAGTAGAGAACTTATAAATATAAGTTGGGGCTGCTCTTCTGTCTCAAGGTTAATTTCCTTCAGTTCATCAACAGTTGATTTAATTTCTTCCTCAAATTCTGGCGGAGCATCTTCTATTAGTTGATCAGTAGAGTCATCCTCCACATAGAGGCAATCCACTTCCAATTCGTTAGTAATAACCATATAAAATTATGAATCATCCACTAGTCCGACTGTACCAAATCCGAGACCTTCTTTCGAGTTGGGAGTTCGACTTTTGACATCCCTTAATTTTTGAAAAAGTTGTAATTTATCTTTTGGCATTTGTGTTGAAAAATGTCCTTGTTGAATCAACTTTTGTACACAAGGTAAAAAAGAACAAAAATGCAGTTCCATTAATTCATTAGGATCATCATCCAAATTTATATGATTTTCAAGATTGGTAGATGTAGAAGAATGATAAAATTTGCTTGGCTTTGAACTAGGACTACAGACTTCCTTGACCTTTAAACTCTTGACCTTTTGAAGGAGAATCGGAGTAGGAGTCATGGTGTTCACATAGTGGTTTATTAGATCAAACATTGTTTCATATTTGCTTTTCTCTGTATCTTCTAAGGATATCTCGTACCGAGACTTCTTCTATTTTTTCATCATTATTTCATCTTCAGAACTTTCTTCATCATTAATTTAGATGGTCGGCCTAGTCTGTTCAGCAATTAAATTGGTTCTCGCTCGTCCATGTCCCCGATCTCGACCTCAGGTGCAAAAACTAAAAGGACCCCAACAAACTCATTGCAAAAGGGTAGTGGAAGATCATTGAAGCAGAGTTGAATGGCCCTGCCACTGTAATTCTTTTGAATCTTCACTCTTACTAGTCATAATATCACGAGAGAAGACAGTTTTCTTTGGAGGCGCGTAGTAGGAGTCATCTTCATGAATTCCAACTTCATAACCAGAAAACGGTTGTAGATCTCCCTTGATGCAATGTTCTTGTCCTTCCTTGTAGTACTTAATGTATTATTGTAGAGAAGTTGGAACCATGTTGTGTTCATGAATCCATGGTCAACCAGGTAGAGCATTAAAAGAGGTCTCGACGTTGATGATACAGAATTTAGCAGTTGTTACTAGTTCTGCAACTTTCATAAGCAATGTAATTGATCCAAGAGCTCTCTCTCCCTTTTGGTTAAATCCTCTTAGCATCATTTTATCGGCCGTAAGCTCCTGAGCTTTAATGTCTAGATAGGTCAATGTTCGTAAGCTCATCAAGTTGAGTAATGCTCCAGGATCTACTAAAACTCTGGACAACACAAATCTGCTGAATCTAACAGAGATATAGAGTGGACGAATGTGGTCGGTGGTACCGAGCAACAAATCTTCATCTGTGAAAGTTACCCCAGACCATTCTTTTAATGAGCAAACTTCATCTGAGAATGTACTGAGCAACTGGGCTAAGCAAATCTTTGGGTCAAGCAAAGCTGTAACCAGAGACTCTCTCATCTCCTTTGACATGATTAGAGCATCGTAGATGCTTAATTTGGTCGGTAACTTCCTAAGATGAGCTAGCACATTGCAATCCACTTTGTATGATCCTCCAATTTTCTCTTGGTTATGTGTTTCTTCCATTGGTGGAGGGGGAGCTAGCTCTTCTCAAGTTACTATTTGCTTTCCCTTATCCACTGGAGTTGTCCTCAGGGGTAACACTCTTCCACTCCTTAAGTTCACTTTTGTAATTTCCTCTTCTCTAGATATCATTGTTGAATCTTCTGGTGTTTCTTCTTTGTCAAAAATATCTAATTTAATGTCGAGTGATGCATCATGGCGCTCGAGGATTGGTTCTTCATTCCTGGTGCTGTCATAGGAGGTATTGTGGATGTCTTCTTCAGTCTTGTCAATGAGTTCATCGGACTCGAGTACGATTTGAGGATCACTTTAGGAATCGAGATCAAGACCAAATTGGTCAAAATTGGGTATGTTATCACTAGAAACAGTGAAAGCGTAGCGAAAATCATAATCGTTATATTCATAAGACTGTGGAGGGACAAAAAGAAAATCATACATGGTCAGGGATTCGAAGATTTTCTTCCCTGAATCCGAGATAACTAATCTAGCAGAGGCAGCCCTTATCCTACCCCCCGTGCTATCATTCTTCGTAGTGGTATTCTTCTTCTTCTTTGACGATGAAGAATCTTTTGGCAAAATCTTCATCTCGGGTTTGGCAGGCTGAAGACTCTGAACGAGAGTTTGTTTTGATGCAAATTGGATCTAATTCAATATTTTCTTGGACGATTTGCTCTAAACTATACTCCATCCATTTTTTCCAGTATATGGGTCAATTAGAGAGATTAACTTAGCCAAAATTATATTTATAGAACCTTTTTTAGGTTCTTTTAAATATTCTTATAGGATCATTATATTCCCTTCTTTTAGATTTTTCTCGAGCCAATCCTTGAAAATAAAACATTCTTCTATAGTGTGTCCAAGAAAACTGTGATATGGACAATAATTTGGTTGATCTTTCTTGTTGACCTCTTTAGGTTTCTTTGGATCTAGTAATCTGAACTCAAGCTTCTTCATCAGACTTCTAAACATCTTGGATACGACTTTGTCTTTGACGGAATATACCACTTTCTGTCGTTCTGCCAAAGATATTCTCTTATTCTCTGCCCGGTGCAATCCTCCCTGAGGCGGTCGCTGGCTGGATTGACCATATTGTTGTGTCTATTTTTTATCATGTTGTGATGACGATTGATGAGGATTTTCTGCATGTATCATCTTCATTGGTTGTTTTCCTTTATCAACAGTTTCCACTATTCCGGACTTCTTTTCAAATACTCAGGTTGCCTTGGATTTCTCATGAGAATCCATATGTTTGATTTCTTCTTGAAGACTACTGACTTTATTGAGTAGCTTCTCGAAGGATTTGATGGTGAGTCCCTTGAGCATGAAAGCTACTGACCCATGAATGCTTATGAGTAAGATCTCAATCATGTGATGTTCCTGCAACTGAGGTTCACATTTCATGCTAAGGTTTCTCCACCTCAAAATGTAATCCACTAAAGTCTCATTGGGTTTCTATTTTTCCATTATGAGATCTCCAATAGAGATGTGGTGTTGCACTCCAACGAATCTTTCCACAAACAACTGTTCTAGCTCAGTGAATGTCTTAACTGATCCATTGGGTAATTAGACATACCAATCAAAAGCGATCCCTGACAGGCTGCTGACAAACTGGCAGAAAAGTAAGGCTTTGTTAAGTCCAGTATTACCACAACTGGCTCTGAAATGTGCTATATGTTACCTGGGATTTCCAGTCCTATCAAATATCTTAGAGTTTGGTGACACAAAACCCCTAGAGAAGGGTACAACATCGAACACCTGAGAGTAAGGTCTACCCTTTAAAACTAATGCACCACCCTTAGATTGGGTTAAGGCTTCCCAAACTTGTTTGACCATTTGCTTAAATTCCTTTTATGGCATGGTGCTTTAAGGAGAATCTTTCTTTGATTGCTCATCCTTGTTTGCTGAGGCAACTTCACTTGTTTCATCTGTGATTTGTATAATCTATAGTTGGTTGATTTCTGGAGAGGCTAACTTTATAGGTTGAGACTGTCCCTTAACTGTGGCCGTGGTAGTCAAGGCTTCGACCATCTCTTCCATCCTTTTCTCTAGTTGGCTGACTTGTTCATCCCTTAAGAAGATAGTCCTACGCAGCTCATCTGCGGCGTTCTCTTTGATGAGAGGTTGAGCGTCACGCGCAGATGCATTGGCTCTTGTCTAAATGACATGGACATCCATGAAATCTTCTTCAAGGTACTCGTTAAAGTCAAAATATTTGTCATCATCAATGGAGGCTCCATGCTCTCAGGCCAACTCGGAAATCTCAATCTTATGCTTCTCGACCTTTTCTTTGATTATTGATTCTTGGACTGTCTTAAGGTTTGGATGACCCTGCTGGACCTCCTCCACTTGCTCCTCCATCTCGCTAGCAATTGCTGCGACAGTGTCAGATACTTCGGACCCCATCTTCATTCCATGATCTTGCTCCACGAGCTTACTGGATTGTATACAACAAACTTGGGTATCCATACCTTTTTCTTTGACAGTGATGTCTTGACAAGGAGTGCTTGGCAGAAACATTGGTATGTCGAGCAGAGGTATGCTTCCTATGTTGCAGACCAGATACAATACTAGGAAATTTCTTCATCTTTTCCTTTGGTACTTTAAGAACATCCTTGAGGCAGGTGATTGGTAAAATTCTTGGACCCAGACGTGACTTGACTGGTCGACAACCCATAGATCTAGTAACAAGGGAATCAATAGTAAATATGGCGGTATCAACACCGATTCCCAAACAGAACCAGACGAGAATGTGGGCAGGTAAAATTTCAATTAACATTTGAGATCGTCTGGCTGAATTGACATCCCTTAGAATTTTTTTCTTCATGCAAGGGGATATTGCACGTCCCACTCATTTGAGTAACTCACCAACTGAACAACCTTCTTTAACAGCTAATCTCTGAAAAATTGAACTAACTCAGGTGATAGGAGCAGGCTTCTTCCTCTCCCCACCATGTCCATAAAGTGACGGTAAAGCAGCGATGATCTTTTGGATACTCTCGTACCCGTTAGTGTCCATTAAAGGATGAAACATACTTCCTCGCAGAACTGGGTAAGTTTTCGACAATGCTGGCTCATCCTGATGAGGATCTTTGTGAACAGGTTCTTCCTCAAAAATCTGGGTTATAGTAGCCCTCCAAACCTTCTTATTACGGTTTCTCCTTTGGATTTGAATTAATGGTGCAGTCCTTGAACTCGATTTGATTTCAAATACTGATGGTGGGACAAACAATCCTTCGGTTGGGTCTTCAAAGATCATGACCTCTTTTCCCTTAGCAACAGCGGGAACAACAGGCTTGGTAGGTGCCATGGCAGAAGTAGTTTTGACCTTCCTGTAAAAGGGAAAGTCTTGAGGGCAATTCAGGTTAAACTCGACAGAAGGTTATTGAACCTCTGGAATGGCGACTTTCATTATGACGAACGGGGCTTTCCCAAGAACCACCTCAAGATATTCAAATCCTGCTTCAAACTTGATGGTAGGAGCGACATTGTAGGCATCGCGACTGTCGACAGGTTGTAAAAGAAAGTAAGCATTGGGAATGCCATTGCAACAAATTTAAAAAGAAAGCTCTGGGGTTAGTTATTTGGCCAATACCTCGTAATCATAGTGCGAGCACTAAAATTAACATAGGTCGATCTTTAGACTGAGTAAGTCCTTATTTAATTTAAAAATAGTTAGAAAGTAGAAAGATTTAATTAATATAAGGAAAATCTAAAGAGCACGCTCAACACGACATAATCTGATTTAATTTGCAAAACAACAAATCAAACTCGAAAGGGAAAGTGAAGTTTTAGGACCTAGTGCGGGACCAACTTAACAACATACAATACCCATGTGGAACAGGTCCACCAACACACCTATTGGGGATCTGACCCCACATGAAGATTAAAAACTCCTTAATGGCCTCTTGAACCTCTCTGTTCAAAGGTAGTCGAACAGCGGTCCTGAAGTCCAAAGATTTGACCGTTCTTTCCCAAGATAGAAATGGGTAAAGTATGCCAATGAGAGAAGCGTAATTTAGATCATGAGGGACATGAACACATTACCGATGTATGAAGATAATCTTTCTTGATTTAAATGGAGAGAAAAGCTAGTCCCCAGCGGAGTCGCCAAAAGCAGTCGGCACTATCTTTGGTTGGAAGAGTTGCCCGTTGGANGAGTGCTATACCTCAAATCCTGTATCTATCTCGAAGGATAAACACAAGACTTGAGGATGAGGCACGATCAAATAAACTAAGAAATATATGACATTTGTTTGGTCTGCAAAACCATTTTATTTCCCAACAAGTTCCTATATTTAATATGAAGAATTAAATAGGGTTTGTATTAAGCTGGGTTCAGATAAGCTTGTTATAAGGGCAAGCTCCTATAGTTAATTACATCTTAGATAACTGTAAGTCACCTAAGAAAACTCTCGATAAAAATCAGGGAACATTATCTTCAAGGAGTTAAAAAGGATAGGACTTTTCAACGAAATCGGACAAAGAGGTGTGATAAGGGAATAGTTCAAATTTGGAGCATTTTGTTGTAGAGTCCAAAGGAGGAAGAACTAAAGGATGTCACATATCTGTGGAGAACCTTGGTGACTTCCCAAGCTATCCTTTGGTTTGGCTTCAATTTTGAGGAGAATTAATTTAAGTGTTTCATCCTGCCAATTTTATTTGTTAGGGCTTACATTTGAAATAACCACACAAATAGCTTGGAAGATGTGAGAATTTAGATCATAACGAACGACAACCTCGAAATCCTAAGGCGAGTTAGGGCTTAGATTGCACAACAGAGCTGTACAAAGACCTAAAGATAAGGTGAGGATTTATGTTGCATAAGCAAATAACCTCGAAATCTTATGGCTTGTTGTTTAATTCTAAGGAAGGAAATAGGTTTAGCTGGGGAAGACATGTTTTACTGTTCAAGATGGTCATGCTTCCCAACATGCTAGCTCCGAGCTCCTTGCCATGATGAGTTTAAGTTTTCTAGTGTGCCAAGTTGAGATGTTAAATGAGATGGCCCTATATTTAAAGTTCTTTAAAAGTTATGGGGCATGTTGAAGTTAATTAAAGCGACACCGGTTAGGATCCTACGGTTCCCTCGTTCTAGCACCACTATTTTGTATCAGATTCACGTAGTCCAAATGAATTTACTAAACTCAACTTAATGAGTTCCATACTTTCATTTAGATTGTGGGAAGTCCCGTTAGCAACCGTAGGTTACCTTTTTCGAGGGATTCCATATCATCCGATAGAGACGTCTTAATTTAGTTGTAATTGTTGTTTTATGATGTTTGTGATTAAATTTTGAGTAGTCTTATATTTTGAATGTTGGGACGGTGAATTTTATCTAGGTTGATTTTAGTTTTAGTTTTGTAGCTACCCTAGCAGTTTTGGTTTTCATGCAGGGTGTCGTCGTTGTTTAACATGCAAACTTAAGACAAGAAGTACGGGAAGGTAAATGCATTAGTGTAAAAGCGTACATGGCGAGTCTTCTCGTTCCACCACCTGAAAGGTCAGTACTTGCAAGTCATGTATATAAAATTGCAAGGAAGTTAATTTGCATGAGTAGATGAAGGTTTAGCTACCGAACCCCAAGCTATGCCTTTATTGAATCTCGAAAGATCCTAGTAGATGATTTTGAGACAAAGTATGATAAGTTCAATTTATTCTTCAAAACATCCAAAAGATTTCAAATTGACCGGGATATGACCCTAAACTATTTTGAAGATCTCTTGAATTTTTTTGATTTCATTTCTGAACTTATCATAATGTTCCAATAATCATCCAAGTTTACAGTGTGGCTACCCCATTGCTCGGTGAAACTTAATAATGCAATTATCCCAAGGGTAGGGTACTCAATTAATCAATTCAAGCTTCGTTTTAGAGTTATGTGAGTGAGTGCCCCTAAGGCAAGTTTGAGTCATTTAAGGTCATGGTGTCCACAATTAAGGTCAGACTTGTAGTGTTTAAGGATATTAATCACCAATCGTATCATCTTCTAAATCCAATCAATTGAGTTTAGACATCGAGCCTAGGTCACTACCAAGCCCTTAAGAATCATAATGGGTATTTTGGTGAATGTTAATATTTTAATTTAACTAACATGTATTTTAATTTAAAGATCACATTATCATTAATTTTGGGCTTAAGAAAAATAAATTATCATCCTTTTAGCTTAAGCTCCTCACTTAAGAAAACTTTCGAGATTAGTTGACTTCCAAGTCATGAAGATTGAGGGAAGTTAATATCTGTTGATGTTGTGCAAAGGTGGAGGGTAAGTTTCTACCTTATAGTCCCATTGTATTTCAATCATCCAAACACAATTACCAGGATCAAAGTTACCCATTTATCCCTGGTTAACCCTAAATTTTAATTAAAGCACCAAAGTCCAAAATGACTATCTTGCTCTTGGGGGACTTCAACTCATAACTCTTTAAACACAACTCAAATGACTTTGAGGGTTTAAAGTGTTATGTCCATGAGGTAATTAAAATGTTATAGGAGGATATATGGACCTCTCAAAACTTGATTTAATTTAGATAATTATTTAAATTTAGAAAATAGGATTTTAAAAAGTTAATTTATTTAATCATCCAAAATAAAATTTATATTTATGGAAAAATTATTAGAGGTTTTCTAAGGTCAAAGAAACACTTTAACAAAATTTCATGATTTTTTGAATCAAATTTCTATTTTTATTATTTAATTTTAGATCAATTTTCATGATTTATTTAAATAGAAAATAATGTTTTAATTACAAAAATTATTCTTATATTTTCATTAGACTCGTTTGAGTTCAGAAAACTCAGAGAATCAAATTTTGTATCTTAGTGATTTTTAATTTATTTAATGTAATTATTTTAGTGAGAAAAGTATGAAAAATTCATTTTTTAAGCCTTTAAAATTTATTTTTAACTTAGAAAAATTAGGAAAAAAGTTCTAATGAATTATAAGTGATCAGGGGACATTCCCACTCATTTTGAAATAGTTTTTATATTTTTGAAAATTTTGATTATTTTAATTATTTTAATTCAAAATATGTTTTAAAAAATGAAAAATTTTCACAAAAAATGAGTTTTTTTTTATAAAATGCCCTTGATCACAAAGAACTCAAAAAAATAATTTTCATAATTTTTCTAAGCATATTTAATTTAATATAATTATTTTTATACAAAGAGCAAGGTTTCCTTAAGAAATCCATTTTAGTGCCTAGACTAAGCCAAATAATTTTAAAATTTTTACAGTGGGTAGACATGAGTTTTATGGACAATGTGGAGTTAATATTATTAATTTTTTATATGTATTTAATTTACACAAATTAATACAATGTATTTACATTTAACTAAGTATAGAAATTCACAAAATGATTCGAAGCATCACAATATTTTTCTTAGATCTCTCTGACCACAGGAAACCTACTAAAATTGTTCTCATAATTTTCTAAGTGGTGTTTTAATTTATATAATTAGAATAAGTTAAAATGGTCACCTTAGCTTGAAAATTAGGGTTAGAAGTATAGAGATGCCCTCTAACCTTGGAAAATTTAGAAGACATAGCCTCTATTATGAGGAACAAACCCTCAAAATTTGAAGCCATGGTGAAATGTTTAAGGCATGGAGAATGAAAATACCACAGAGGGTATTTAATTAATTAAAAATCAGTGAGTGAGAAATCAATTTTTATTTTTAGTCCATATTATTCTCCTATATTCACTGAGCAAGAGCATATTTTTCTTTTATTTTTATGATTTTTTTAGAGAAAGCTATGGATTTTTGAAGTTTAGGCATTTAAAATATTTCAAAAATCCCTATTTTTCTACTTACCCACGCGGCGCTGACTGGATCCTAGGCAACTCCAAAAGAACACGCGATGCTTCACCATTTCACGTAGCCATCCTCCTCAGCTATCACGCAGACCATGCTTTATGCACCACGAGTCTGTCTGACTTGTCTCCTCCGTCCGTTGAATACACGCGCGATCGAACGACTCTCCATTGTCGTCCCCAAGTGACCTAACCTGTGAGCCGTTCACACTAAAACCTTAAGATCTCAGCTTAGACTCAAGCAAATTGCATGGGACTTATTTGTAAGCCTTCATCTACTCAAGACAAACACATCTATATGGTTTATACGCTATGAAATATAGTAAATACGTATGGAGGGTCGAAACAAGCTCGGTTTAGGCTTGGAGTTCAATACCTTTGTCTGAGAGGGGACGCCTCAATTAGATAGTTGTGGTAGCTTGGTTTGGTTGTAACAAACCTTTGGATGAAGTCTTGTGCCCTAGTGAATGTTCTAGGTATGATTTCGACCAAGCTCGATTTCAGGTGTTGATAAAAGTCTATGCTAGGGGCTATTTCAAAGTGGGCTTTTATGGGGAATCAAATTCTCTCACTGTGGGGATGGTGTGTGCACAATTAATTAAAGTTTTGTGTACTGTGGAGCTGTAGAGAGTTTTATCCTAGTTTTGGGGAAAATTTCAGTGGATAAATTGCCTCAAAGGGGTGGCTATCAATGGCTGAGAGCAAGGGGATTGCACTTGGGATGGTTTGGAGAAGCTTTGGTGATATTTTGGCAAATTTTCCTTAGGGTTCCTATTATTCTCTTCATTTGCTATGGAGAGCTCCATTAAAATCCATGGTTACCTGGTGGAGCTCAGGGCTTGGAGTTGGGTGCTAAAGCTTGCTGAGGTGGAGGGAAGAAAGGCTCCAACAGCCAATGGGAGTGGGCCAAGTCAGGGAGGTTCAATTTTAGTTTTGTCGACTTGAAGCTCCCTTGAGCTGGCTATTCCCGGTGATTGAGGAGGTGGCTGGCCAAGGATCAGTGACTTCTTGGCTCAGGGAGGACAGGGGTTGCTTAATGATGGTTAACCCCAAGGGTAAGCAATGATGAAAGATATATTTGAGTTTAGGCCAAATATGGGGTGAAATCCCTTAAATCAAGGGAACATTTGTACATAGCTCACTTTGCCTTATTTATGTGGGCTTAGCCTGGTCCATAAGGTGTGCTTAGTGGCTGTGGGGACCTTAGTTTGGTGAGTTTAGGATGTCTAAGTCAACTCTCGTGCATGGGTCCAATTTGGGTTCAAAAGGCTAAAACTTGGGTTTGGGTTAAGCTAGCCATGACTTTGAGCCCAATTGATTGATCAACATTGTGTAGATGATTGTAATGAATTTTTTTTTTGTAAAGTTTTGAAATGATTTTTAGTCCAATTGGAAGCTCAATTTGAAGGACTTTGACAATTTAGTAAATTAGGCATGTTGGACTAGACTTGGGTCTAGGTTGGGCTAAAATTGGGCTAAGTCCAAATTGATGGTTTAAAATGGTCTATAGGAACGTAATGAAGAGTTTTCAACATAAATTTGGTGCCAATTTTTGGATTAAGGCATTCAATTTGGTCGAGTTTAGAGACATAGCCAATTTGAAGCAAATTTGGGGATTTTGAACTTGGGTTAAAGTTAAGTGAAATTAAGGCTTCACTAAGGCCTATCAAAGGTCACATTTGATGGGTAGGAGTATTATGAAGAGTTTAGGACTCAAATTGGGGAAAATTGAGTAGCCTATGGGGTTCAGTTAGGTGAGATTATGTCATGGGGTCAAAATTGGGGGATTTGATTTGGATCAAAATTGAGCTCAAAGCATGGGAAAATTAGGCTTGGATTTGGTTTGGATTAGTCATATTAAAGGTGAATTTGAGTTTAGAATTAAAATTGAGGGAAATTGGGGCTAAATTGATGGACATTTGGGATGAATTTGGGGATTTTGGGGAAATTGGGCCTTTAAAGGCAATTTGGGGGTTTTGGTCAAAATGGTCAAATTGGCCAATTTTGGCTCAATTGAAGGGTCCAAAATAGTTTTGGAGGCACTTGAAGTGATTTTGGAGGTTTTAGGAAAGTTTGGGGTGCTAAATGTATTTTTGTAATTTTGGAAATTTTGGGGGTATTTTGACAATTTTGGAATTTTTGGTGGATTTACGTGATTTGGGTAATTTGAAATGGTTTGAAATGATTTTTGAAAAAATTTGAGTATTTTGGGTGAAATTAAGATTTTGACCAAATTTGAGATTTGGGGATGTATAGGTTATTTGGGTGGATTTAGGGGTAAAAGGCCAAATTGGGTATTTTTGGTCGAATTGGGGTGTCAACCACCATGTATGAGCTATAGACCAATGAAATCCTCATTTGGGTCCTCTATGTACTAGTCTTAGCTAAAACCTAGCCTAGCACTAGTGGGTGTAGGGTACCATCGACATGGGTCTCCCAAAAGATCAAGGGGTCAAAGTCAACGATTTTGGGTTTTAGGGTTGTGAGTGATTATGGGTGATAGTGAGTGACAGTAAGTGCAAGTGGGTGCAAGTAAGTGAACCAGCTCCAGATCAACACCCAAAGTCAACCCTAAGAAGTTAGAGACTGATGCTGAAATTGAGAATTGAAATTTAAGGATCAATCTCAAAAAGAGGATCGGAAGTTAGGGACCGATGTCGAAAGAAGGGAATCATAAGTTAGGGCTTGATTCTGAAAATGAGAATTGAAATATAAGGACCAATCTCAATAAAAGGATTAGAAGTTAGCGACCTATCTCGAAAGAAGGGAATCCAAAGTTAGGGACTGATTTCAAAAATGAGAATTGAAAGTTAAGGATCAGACTCAAAAAGAGGATTGGAAGTTAGGGACCAATCTCGAAAGAAGGGAATCAGAAGTTAGGGAGTAATTCTGAAAATGAGAATTGAAGTTTAAGGATCAATTTCAAAAAGAGGATCGAAGGTTAGGGACTGACCTCGAAAGAAGGGAATTAGAAGTTAGGGACCGACCACAAAAGAAGGGAATCAGAAGTTACATACTGATCTTGAAAAAAGGGAATCAAAAGTTAGGGACTAATTCTGAAAATGAGAATTTAAATCAAAAGATCAATCTCAAAAAGAGGATCAGAAGTTAGGGACCGATCTCGAAAGAAGGGAATCAGAAGTTAGGGACTGATTCCAAAAAAGAGAATTGAAATTTAAGGATCAATCTCAAAAAGAGGATCAGAAGTTTGGGACCGAACTCGAAAGAAGGGAATCAAAAGTTTCAGAAAATTAGAATTGAAATTTAAGGATTAATCATAGAAAGAGGATAAAAAATTAAGGACCGATCTCAAAGAAGGGAACAAGAAGTTAGGAAATTTAAAGATCAATCTCAAAAAGAGGATCGGAAGTTAGGGACCGATATCGAAGAAGGGAATAGAAAGCTAAGGACTAATTCCAAAAATGAGAATTGAAATTTAAGGATCAATCTTAAATAGAGGATCATAAGTTAGGGACCGATCTGAAAGAAGGGAATCAGAAGTTAGGGACTGATTCCAAAAATGAGAATTGAAATTTAAGGATCAATCTCAAAAAGAGGATCGGAAGTCAGGACTGATCTCCAAAAAAGGGATTTAGAAATTAGGGACTCATACTGAAAATGAGAATTGAAATTTAAGGATCAATCTAAAAAAGAGGATTGGAAGTTAGGGACCGACCTCTAAAGAAGGGAATCAGAAGTTAGGGACTGATTCCAAAAATGAGAATTGAAATTTATGGATCAATCTGAAAAAGAGGATCAGAAGTTGGGGACCGATCTTGAAAGAAGGGAATCAAAATTTAGGGACTGATTCCGAAAATGAGAATTAAAATTTAAGGATCAATCTCAAAAAGAGGATCAAAAGTTAGAGATTGATTCTGAAAAATGAGAATTGAAATTTAAGGATCAATCTTTAAAAGAGGATCAGAAGTTAGGGACCAATCTCAAAAAAAGGGAATCAGAAGTTAGGGTCTGATAAATGAGAACTGAAATTTAAGGATCAATCTCAAAAAGTGGATCAAAAGTTAGGGACCGATCTTAGAAGAAGGGAATCAAAACTTAGGGACTGATTCCGAAATTGAGATTTGAAATTTAAGGATCAATCTTAAAAAGTGGATCAAAAGTTAGAGACTGATCTCGAAAGAAGCGAATCAGAAGTTCAGAACTGATCTCGAAAGAAGGGAATCAGAATTTAGGGACTGATTCCAAAAATGAGAATTGAAATTTAAGGATCAATCTCAAAAAGGGGATTAGAAGTTTGGGACCGACCTCAAAAGAAGAGAATTAGAAATTAGGAAGTGATATTGAAAATGAGAATTGAAATTTAAGGATTAATCTTAATAAATGGATCAGAAGTTAGGGACCAATCTCGAAAGAAGGGAAGCAGAAGTTAGGGACTGATTCCAAAAATGAGAATAGAAATTTAAGGATCATTCTAAAAAAGAGGATCCAAAGTTAGGGACCGATCTCAAAAGAAGGGAATCAGAAGTTAGGGACTGATTCCAAAAATGATAATTGAAATTTATGGATCAATCTCAAAAAGAGGATCGGAAGTCAGGACTGATCTCGAAAAAAGGGATTTAGAAATTAGGGGCTGATACTGAAAATGAGAATTGAAATTTAATGATCAATCTAAAAAAGAGGATTGGAAGTTAGGGACCGACCTCTAAAGAAGGGAATCAGAAGTTAGGGACTGATTCCAAAAATGAGAATTGAAATTTATGGATCAATCTGAAAAGAGGATCAGAAGTTGGGGACCGATCTTGAAAGAAGGAAATCAAAAGTTAGGGACTGATTCCGAAAATGAGAATTAAAATTTAAGGATCAATCTCAAAAAGAGGATCAAAAGTTAGAGATTGATTCTGAAAAATGAGAATTGAAATTTAAGGATCAATCTTTAAAAGAGGATCATAAGTTAGGGACCAATCTCAAAAAAAGGGAATCAGAAGTTAGGGACTGATAAATGAGAACTGAAATTTAAGGATCAATCTCAAAAAGTGGATCAAAAGTTAGGGACCGATCTTAGAAGAAGGGAATCAAAACTTAGGGACTGATTTCGAAATTGAGATTTGAAATTTAAGGATCAATCTTAAAAAGTGGATCGAAAGTTAGAGACCGATCTCGAAAGAAGCGAATCAAAAGTTCGGAACTGATCTCAAAAGAAGGGAATCAGAATTTAGGGACTGATTCCAAAAATGCGAATTGAAATTTAAGGATCAATCTCAAAAAGGGGATCAGAAGTTTGGGACCGACCTCAAAAGAAGGGAATTAGAAATTAGGAAGTGATGTTGAAAATGAGAAATGAAATTTAAGGATTAATCTCAATAAATGGATCGGAAGTTAGGGACCAATCTCGAAAGAAGGGAAGCAGAAGTTAGGGACTGATTCCAAAAATGAGAATAGACATTTAAGGATCATTCTAAAAAAGAGGATCTGAAGTTAGGGACCGATCTTAAAAGAAGGGATTCAGAATTTAGGGGCTGATTGCGAAAATTAGAATTCAAATTTAAGGATCAATCTCAAAAAGAGGATAAAAAATTAGGGACCAATCTCGAAAGAAGGGAATCAAAATTTAAGGACTGATTCCAAAAATGGGAATTGAAATTTATGTATCAATCTCAATAAGGGAATCAAAAGTTAGGGACCTACCTCAAGGGAAGGGAATAAGAATTTAGGGACTAATTCCAAAAATGAGAATTGAAATTTAAGGTTCAATCTCAAATGAAGGATCGAAAGTTAGGGACAAATCTCAAAGAAAGGAATCAAAAGTTAAGGACTGATTCCAAAAATGAGAATTGAAATTTAAGGCTCAATCACAAAAATAGGATCGAAAGTTAGGGACCGATCTCAAAGAATGGATTTAGAAGTTAGGGGCTGCTTCCAAAATGAGGATTGAAATTTAAGGATTAATCTCAAAAAGAGAATCAGAAGTTAGGGACCGGCCTCAAAGTGAGGGAATCAAAAGTTAGGGACTGATTCTGAAAGGAGGATTGAAATTTAAGGATCAATCTCAAAAAGAGAATTGGAAATTAGGGACTGACCTCGAGAGAAGGGAATCAAAATTTAGGGACTGATTGCAAAATGAGAATTGAAATTTAAGGATCAAATCTCAAAAAGAGGATCAAAAGTTTGGGACCGACCTCGAAATGAGGAAATAAAAAGTTAGGGAATGATTAAAAAATGAGAATTGAAATTTAAGGACCAAATCTCAAAAAGAGGATTCAAAGTTAGGGACCGACCTCGAGACTAGGGAATCATAAGTTTGAGACTGATTCCGAAATAAGAATTGAAATTTATCAGAGAATTTGTGGTGTTGAATCCATAGATATATGTCATATTAAAAGGTTGACATTCTCGAGGAAGATATGCGAAATTTTGTGAGATTTAGTGTAGTCAAGGACAGTCGTGTTGCGCAAACAAAGAGTAAGAGACCACGAAATCGAGAGAAACAACTCAACATATTTATTTTCATTTTTTTTCTTGTTGTTTTTATTACTTTTCAAAATATGTTATCCAAAATTTAATTTTTTTGGGTTGATTGATTTTCAAAAGAGTGTTTTATTTAAACTTTATTACTAATTTTTTATTGTTTTGTTCTTTGTTCATTGTAGTTCAGAACCAAGATATGATTTTGTGGTTTTTATCCATCGCACAAAAGGGCAATTGAGAAAACAGACAAAATTTCTGGAAAAGATTTCTTTAGTCTGCTCCAACAGGTATTACAGATTGAGTACAAGTCAAATCCTCAAAATAGTACAATATGCTGAATGTATTAAAGTACATCTGGAAAACATCTCATGTTGGGTACATATCACAAGCTGAGGATATCTGGTACTTTTGTCATTATATCTGTTGTGTTAAATTGTTGTACAAAAGGGTGTATCCTGAGTGTCCATCTCTGGTGTGGTGAGCTCCTGATTGAGCTGGCCTACTAAACCACGCTCCAGAACAAGAGTTCCCTTTGCATGTGTTTAGAGGTGCAACCCTCTCATAGCTCGTACAATGGTAGTTCTCCCAACTCTGGATCTGGTTGAAATCCATATGACATTTTTTTGTCATCCATCCTTCGAAAAGTTACAGAAACCCTAAGGTGTCGTACCCCTTGAATGAAATATTTAGCGACATCTTTTCAATTTCCTTTAAGAACCAGCACTGAACCCACTGGTAGTATAATCTCCATGGATCCTATAAACTTGCCGGGGTCAATGATGTCTATCTCTTTCCCAAACAGGATATTACTTTTGCTCATTAAGTAGACCTTACAGAAAGGTCTTGTTGACCTCACTTTTGGTTGAGGTTTAGTTTTTCCTCTTTAATAGCCTAGGGTATAGCCATAGGATTTTTTGGTTGATTATTCCTAGAAAACTAGAAAAAGGAACCCTCACCATTAGAAATTTTACCCTCTTCTTTGTTCAACTTGAAGTTCCACATATTGATCCTAACCTCTAGCACTTAGTAGATTGGGTCATTATGGAGGAGCTCAGGGAGAGTTTCCATAGGACTATTATACCTTAGAGTTGTCCCTGGGTGCTGGCCTGGAGATAAGGCACTCACTTTCACTCACCCTCACTCACAATCACTCACAACTATAAACCCAAAATTTCTTGACTTTGATCCCTTGATCTTTTGGGAGGCACATGTAGATGGTCCCCTAAACCCACTAGCCCTAGGCTAGGGTTTAGCTTACGCCAGCACATAGAGGGCCCAAATGGGGATCCTATTGGTCCAGGACTCATATAAGGTGATTGGTACCCCAATTCTACCAAAATGTCCAACTTAGCCTTTTGCCCCCAAATCCATAAAAATTACATAAATGCCCTTGAAACCCTAAATTTGGTCAAAATCCTCAAATTCACCCAAAATATCCAAATTTGTTCAAAAATTATTTCAAACCATTTGAAGACACCCAAATTACTCAAAGTCACCCAAAAATGCCAAATTTACTAAAATACCCCCAAAATTGCCAAAATTATAAAATACACTTAGCACTCCAAAATTTCCCAAAACCTCCTAAATCACTTTAAATGTTTCCAAAACCAATTTGGACCCTCCAATTGAACACAATTTGACCACTTTGACCAAAACCCCCAAATTACCTTTTAAGGCCCAATTCCCAAAATTTACACTGGATGTCCATCAATTTGGTCCCAAATTCTGCTAATTTCAATCCTAAACTCAAAATCACCTTTCATATGACTAATCTAAACCAAATCTAAGACTAATTGGCCCATGCTTTGAGCTCAATTTTGATCTAAGTCAAACCTCCAATTTTGGCCCTATGACTTAATCCCACCAAATTGAACCCCATAACCTACTCAATTTGCCCCAATTTGAATCATAAACTCTTCATAACAATCCTACACATCAAACTTGACCTTCAATTGGCCTTGGTGAAGCATCAATTGCATTCAATTTTAGCCCAAGTCCAAAATCCACAAATTTGCCCTAAATTGGCCAATTCCCAAAAATCCACCACATAGAATGCGTTGATCTTGAAATTGACACCCAATTTCTGTTAAAAACTCTTTATGATGTTCTTATGGACCATTTTCAACAATCAATTTAAACTTAGCCCAACCTAGACCAAGTCTAGCCCAACATGCCCAAATTGACCAAAATCCCAAAATCCCTCAAATTGAACTGAAAATCATTTCAACCCTTCACTAAAGATCTTCATAACAATCATCTACACAATGTTGATCAATTAATTGGGCTCAAAGTCATGGCTAGCCTAACCCAAACCCAACTTTTAGCCATTTAGACCCACATTGAACCCATGCACCAAAATTGACCTAACCATGCCAAATTGATCAAGACAAGACTTCTACAGCCAACTTTTGGGTCTTAGTAACCGAGATAGAGTCATTTAACCCACCCTAGATGAGCCATGGACCAAAGGACCACTAAATCAAGGGATTTATTTCCTTAATTGCTTAAGCCAAAGATATCATTGTCAAAACCCATCACCAACACAAATTAATTCTTGGACAGATTCCTCTAAGGTTCCTGAGCCACCTAAGCACCTCCCCTGCTATCGCCAGCCACCCTAGTCACCAAAGGAGCCAAAATCATGAGCCCCAAGCCAAGTTTCAAAAACAATTTCACCCATCCAATCTGTCTTGCTCTGATTGGCTTTTACACTTCAAAACCCTCCACCTAAGCATCATTTTGCTCCCCTCAATTAGCCATGACAACCACCCTAAGCTGTTTTATTTAAACCTCACTTTCATGGCCAAGAAAAAAAGGTGCTGAAATTTTCTCAAGGAAAACTTGCCTAATTGCTCCTATAGCCTCTTTGAGACCTCCTCAGTGAAAACTAACCACCTCCTTGCCCTAATTCCCATTGCCGGAGCTCAATTTCTTAGCTCAATTCTGGCCGAAAACAGGACAAATTTGGCCATACCTCCACAGTGCACCAAATCTCATTTAAACTTGCCCACACCTTAACCACAGTGAAAGAAGACAAAGCCATATAAAAACCCCCTCACAGAGAGTCTCTAACCTAGAATTTTATCATTACCCAAATTCAGTCTTGATCAAATTTGGGTCTAGGCATTTCACCACAACAAGAGGTTTCATCCCTAGCCTCCATGGACCTCCACGAACGTGCCGAGCACCTCTGATTAAAGCTTCCCTTCTCAGAGCAAAGGTATAAACCTCCCCACAGTCTTGAGCTTGTTTTGATTCTACACATGCATAGATCTAATTTAATAACATGTTTACTGTATGAATATATTTGTCTCACTTAGACGAGTCTATAGGATCAAACCTAAATGATTTTGATTGAGAAATGGGTGAGATCTTAGGGTTTTAGGGTTAACGGTCACGAGTTTTGCTATTGGGGATGATGACGGAGAGCAGTTCGATCGAGCGTGTTTCAGATGGACGGATGAGATTGAGCCGGATAACACCTTCATACATTAACCGCGGGCCGAGTCAGAGCTGAGGTGGATGGCGGCATCGAACCAGAGGACGCAACGTGGTGCTTCGGAGCTGCCGTAGGTTGACGCGGCGCCGTGTCACTTAAATAGAAAAATAGGGATTTTTTTATTTATTTAAATGCCATAACTTTGAAAAATCATATCTTTGCATAGAAAAATTACAAAAATAAAATAAGAATATCCTAGTGCTCAGTGAACATATGAGAACAATGGAAATAGTTTGGAGTTTATTTGATGTTTATTTTTATTTTAATTAATTAAATACTGTTCTAATTATTTTGATTCTCCATGCATTCAAGTATTTCACCATGGCTTGATATTTTGGCATATTGTTGCCTCGGTCATGGGAGATATTCCTTAATTTTTCTAAAGTCAGAGAAGACTCCTAAACCGAGATCTATATTTTTCAAGTTTATGCATCTGATTTGGAAAATCAATTATAATAATTATCATGTTTCTTAGAAAAATCCAAGAAAATTTTGGTAGGTTCCTTGTGACCAGAGAACCCTAGGAAAAATTTGTCATGAGCTAAGTCATTAAGAACACACCTATAATCCATTGTAATTTAATGTTCAGTGGACTCCTCATAAAAAATTCAAAACATTTGGAGTTCATTTGATAACGTAATTTGATTTTGTAAGTTAAAGGGCACTTTCAACACTTAAAATAATCATAATAATTAAAATACAACTCAAAAATTTATGAAATTGGTTTTGGGAGCTCTCTGTGATCAGAGGAATTTTCTAAAAATATAATTGTAATTGAAGTAAAAATTTCATTTTTAAGCACATTTTAAATATTTAAGTAATTAAAAAATAATAAAAATCATAAAATTAATTAAATTCATTAAAATGTTCTAAATTGTTTCCTAAGCACTTAGGAGCAAATAAAATTTTTTTCCTAGTTTTATAAGTGAAGATATTGAATTTTAAAGCTTAAAATAACTTTTTTAAAGGCTAAAAAAGGATTTTCCTTAATTTCTCACTAACATAATTCTAATAATTCAAAGAAAAATCATAAAAAATATGAAATTTGTTTTTCTAAGTTCTTTGACCTTAGAGAGATTTAATAAAAATGTAAAACTTAATTTTCCATATTTAAAATATTTTATAATTAATAATACTCCAGAGCTTAAAATAATTCTGATAATTCAAATAAAACTCAAAAAATCATGAAATTTGGTCTTAGTGGTTCTTTGATCTAAGTCTACCTCCAGTAAAAACTTTAAGTGGTTAGGCTTTGCGTTGGTCAAGTTATTTGATTTTCTTTGAAAAATCTTATTTTTGCATGTGGATAATTATATAAATTAAATTAAATGTTGAAAAAAAACACATTTTCTCCTCTGGTGTCTTAATTGACCCATGAGTGAAGTAGGATAAAAATGTCAAAGTCATTTGAATTAAATTTGATGAATTATGAAGTGATAGAGCCTTAGGGACAAAGATATATTATTGGAAATTTAGTTTTAATTAACATTTAGGCTTAATTCAAGAAGGGAAAATGGGCAATCCTTGATCTTAATTAACATGTTCAGATGATTGAAACATAAGGATTGGTAGAAACCAATTTCACTTTTCTTAATTAAAGGATAATTTGCTTTTTCCTAAATTTCCTAAATCATTATATTTTGGAGGTCTATAAAATTAAATGATTCTAGACTTAGGAGTATGGTTTTGGATGTTAATAACTCACTAATTTAGTACCCCTATTTAGTGTTCAAATGACATTCAAACATTTTGATGATGAATTATTGTTACTTAAAATTCAATTTCTTTCAAAAATTACTAATGTATCCACCAAGGTCTTAAGGGCTAAGTAGTGTCCTAGGCTAAATCAAATTGGTTAAATGAGGATTAGGAAAGTGAATGTAACTAGAAATTGAACAGCTTTAAGACACTACAAGCCCAAGTTAAAACTAAAATTGGCTAAGTGTCTTAATAACATTAACTTGCCCCTTTTAAGGGTTTTCACCCACATAATTCTGAGATTAAATGACAAATGATAATTACGCTACTCTTAGGGATAATTGAAACATCGTTGTTCACTGAATACTAGAGGTATTTACAAGATGAATTATTAAGCAACATAATAAGTTTAAATGAGCTCGAGACTTTTCACCAGGCGGTGAGAGGGAAGCATGGACCTGCTTCTTCCTCCTAACATTTTGGATAGCTCGGAGGTCTACTAAACTTAGTATCTTTTGCTTAATGAAATCATCCTCAAATGAATTAATAGGGGCTCACCAAGATATGATTTAGGATTTGGTAGAGCGCCAGAACCTTATCTTCTTGCTCTACATAAAATACTTTTAATATATAAATGCTCTCACATGCATTTTGAGTTTCTGTTGAAGATGATGGGAAGACCATCCAGGAATGCTTTTATTGTAATTTATTTTAACTACATTTCTAGTTTCACGTACTTTACTTTTCAGTACGTAATTGTACTTACTCACCAGCATGTACGAACAAAAAACACAAACCTGCATGTTAAACAACGATGTCACCCTGTATGATAACCAAAACTGCTAGGATAGTCGTCAACCAAAACTGCTAGGATAGTCGTCAACAAAAACTAAAATCAATCAAGATAAAATTCACCGCTACAACATAACTTGCATGTTAACCAAAACCAAAACTAAAATCAACCAAGATAAAATTCACCGCCACAACATTCGAATATATAAGAAAACTCAAAATTTAATCACAAACATCACAAAACAACAATTGCAACTAAATTAAGGCGTCTCTATCGGATGATCGAGAATCTCTTGGAGGAGGTAGCCTACGGTTGTCAACGAGGCTTCCCTCAGTCTAAATGAAAGTCACTCATTAAGTTGAGTTTAGTAAATTCATTTGGACTAAGTGAATCTAATAGAAAATAGTGGTACCAGAACGAGGGAACTGAAGGTTCCTAACCAGTGTAGCTCTAATCAACTTTAGTATGCCCCATAACATTTAAAGAAATTTAATCATAGGGACATCTGATTTGGCATCATAAATTGACACATTAGAAAACTCAAACTCGCTACGATGAGGAGCTTAGAGCTAGCATGGTGGGCAGCACGACCATCTTCAAAAGCAAAACCTGTCTCATCAGCTAAACCCTTTATTCCTTAGAATTAAACAATCAATTCATAGGACATCGAGGTAGTATTCTTATGCAACATTAATCCTCACCTCATCTTTAGGCCATTGTACAAATTTGTTGTATGACCTAAGCCCTAACTCATCTTAGGATTCTGAGGTTGTCGTTCGTTACATCCTAAATCCTCACATCTTCTAGGCTATTTGTGTGATTGTGTCACAGGAACGTAAGCCCTAAAATTAATAAAATTTGCAGGATGAAACACTTAAATTTTTCTCCTCTAAATTGAAGCCAAACCATAGGATAGCTTAGGAAGTCACTGAGGTTCCCTTCAGGATCTATGACATCCCCTAGTTCTTCCTCCTTTAGATTTTACAATGAAATGTTCCAAATTTGAGCCATTCCAACTTCACACCTCTTTGTCCAATTTCATTGAAAAGTCCTATCCTTTGACCTCTTCAAAGATAATATTCCCTAATTTTTATCGAGAGTTTTCTTGGGTGACTTCGGTTATCTAAGATGTAATTAACTATAAGGGCTTGCCCTTATAGGAAGCTTTTCTGAACCCAACTTAAAATAAACCCTATTTAATTCTTCATGTTAAATAGAGGAACTTTTCGCAAATAAAATGGTTTTGCAGACCAAACGAATGTCATATATTTCTTAGTTTATTTGATCAAGCCTCATCCTCAAATCTTGTGTTTTCGGGACAGATACATGGTTTGAGGTATAGTGCTCTTTGATTTAAACTATGAAAAATATGGGGTCAGTTTGATTTTATATTTTTCTAAAATATACATACATATGTAAATTAAACTTCCTTCCGAAGCGAGCGACGGGATTTCGATTCTGGCGGCCGATAGCTTCCAACGGGCAACTTCTCCAACCAAAAATAGTGCCGACAGCTTCTAGTGACTCCTGTGGGGATAGGCTTTTCTCTCCATTTAAATCAAGAAATATTATCTTCATACATCAGTAATGTGCCCATGTCCCTTATGGACCAGATTACCCTTCTTCCATTGGCATGCCCACCTATTTCTTTCTTGGGTGAGCAAAGTCAACTCCTTCGGACTTCTGGCCCGTCTGTTCAACCACCTTTGAACAGATAGGTTTAGGGGGCCATTAAGGACTTTTTAATCTTCATGTGGGATTGGATCACTAATAGTTAAGTTGGTGGATCAGTTCCACCTGTGCATTGTGTGTCGATAAGTTGGTCCTGCATTGGGTCCTAAACACTTCACATCTCCTTTTCAAGTTTGATTTGTTGATTTGCAAATTAAATTGAATTGTGTCGTGTTGCGCGCACTTTAAAATTTCCTTATACTAATCAAATTTTCTACTTTTAAACTACTTTTACTAAAATTTTAAAATCCCCACAAACTAAATAAAAACTTACCCAGTCTACAGATCGACCACTGTTAAGTTTAGTGGTCACACTAGGATTATGAGGTATTGGCCAAATAGCTAACCTTAGAGCTGTAGTGGCGTGCCCAACACTAACTTTTTTCAGCGACCTGCTGATGTGCCGCAACGCTCGTAATGTCGTTCTCACCATCAAATTTGGAGCAAGATTTGAAGATCTCAAGGTCATCGCCGAGAAAGCTCCGTTCGTCGTAATGAAAGTCGTCTCTCCAGAAGTCTCGAAGCCTCCTGCTAAGTTTAACCTAAACTGCCTTTAGGACTTTCTTTCTTATAAGAAGGTCAAGACTATTGCCATCACAACACCTACCAAGCCTGCCATTCCCGCTACTGCTAAGGGAAAAGAAGTTATGATCTTTGACGACCTGACTGATGGGTTTGTTGTCCCGCCATCAGTGTTTGAAATCGGATCAAGTTCGAGGACTGCCCCGTTAACCCGAACCGAAATGGGAAACCGTAACAAGAAGGTTCGGAGGGCTACTAAAGTCCAGACTCCTAAAGAAGTACCTGTTGATGAAGATCCTCACCAGGACGAGTCAGGATTACTGGAGACATATCCACTTCTGTGAGGAAGTATATTTCACCCTTTAATGGATACCAATGGGTACGAGAGTATCCAGAAGATTGCCAATACATTACTGTCACTTCATAGACATAGTGTGGAGAGAAAGAAGTCTACTCTTATCACCCAAGCCAGTTCAGTTTTCAAGAGGCTAGCTGCCAAAGAAGGCTGTTCACTTAGTGAACTACTTAAATGAGTGGGACAGGAAGTATCCCCTTGCGTGAATCAAGAAATCATAAAGGACGTTAAATCTACCAAAAAATCTGGAAAATCAACTGAAAATCTGCCTACTCGCAATCCTGTCTGGTTCCGCTTAGGAAGTAGAGTTGATACCGCTATTGTCACCACCAATTCTACAGTTACTATGACCGTTGGTCTTCGACCAGTTATGTCACGTCCGGGTCTAAGAATTCCACTGATCACCCACTACAAAGATGTTCCTAAAATTCCAAAGGCAAAGATGAATAGATTTCCTAGTACTGTATCTGGTCTGCACCATGGGGAGCATACTTTTCTTCGACATATCGATGTTCCTACCGAGACACTCTATCTTAAGACATCACCATCAAACAAAAAGGTATGGATAACCAAGGTCGCTGTACCGATACAATCCAGTGAGCCCGCAGAGCAGGATAATAGAATGAAGTCAAGGTCTGAAATATCTTATATTATCACAGCTATTGCCAACAAGATGGAGGAACAAGTGGGGGAGGTCCAGTAGGGTCCTCCAGATCTTAAGACAATCCAAGAATCAATAATCAAAGACAATGTCAAAAAGCTCAAGGTCGAGATTTTTGAGTTGGCTCGGAAACATGGAGTTTCCATTGATGATGATGAAGATTTTGACTTTAAGGATTACCTCGAAGAAGATTTAATGGATATCCATGTGATCACGACCATGGTCGCTACATCTGCGCTCGACGCTCAACCTCTTGTTTAAGAGAACACCATAGATGAGCTGGGTAGGGTTGTCTTCCTAACGGATGATCAAGTCAACAAACTAGAGAAAAGGATGGAAGAGATGGCCGCCGCCATGACCGCCATGGCCACAGTTCAAGGATAATCTCAAGTACCATAGTTAGCCTCTCCAGAAGTCAACCAACCAGAGATTATACATATCAAATATGAAAGAAGGGAAGTTGCTTCAGCAAATAGAGATGAGAAACCAAAGAATGATTTTCCATTGAGCGCCATGCCAAGAAAGAATTTAAGCAAAGGGTCGAGCAAGTTCGGGACGCCTTAACTTAATCTAAGGGTGGTGCATTGGTTTTAAAAGGTAGACCATACCTGGAAGAATTTGATGTCGTACCCTTCCGTAAGGGTTTTGTGTCCCCAAACTTTGATATATTTGATGGGACTAGAAATCCTAGACAGCACATAGCAAATTTTCGAGCCAATTGTGGCAACACAAGAGGTAACAAAGCTTTACCCTTCCAATAGTTTGTCAGCAGCCTGTCAGAGATTGCTTTCAATTGGTATGTCGATTTACCCAACGGATCAGTTAAGGCGTACGTTGAATTAGAACAATTTTTTGTGAAGAGATTTGCCAAAGTGCAACATCATGTTTCCATTAGAGATCTCATGATGAAAAAGTAAAATCCCAACGAGACTTTAGTGGACTGTATTTTGAGTTGGAGAAACCTTAGTATGAAATGTGAATCGCAGGAACATCATGCGATTGAGATTTTACTCAAAAGCATCCATGGGCCAGTAGCTTTCATGCTTAAGAGACTCAGCATTAAATCCTTTGAGAAGCTACTCCGCAAAGCCAGCAGTCTTCAAGAAAAAATTAAACATATGGATTCTCACAAGAAATCCAAAGAAACTAGAGTATTTGAAAAGAAGTTTGAAATAGTAGAGACCGTCAATAAAGCAAAACTACAAATGAAGATACTTGCAGAAAATCCTCTTCAATCCTTATCACAGCACACTCAACAACAAACTCAACAGTATGGCCAGTCTAGCCAGCAATCGCCTCAGGGAGGATCATATCAGACAGGAAATAAAAAATGATAATTGTGGAACATAGAAAAGTGGTATATTCCTTTAAAGATGAAGTGATATCCAAGATGTTTAGAAGTCTGATGAAGAATCCTGAGTTCAGACCACCAGATTCAAAGAAACCCGAAGAGGTCGACAAGAAAGATCAGTCAAATTATTGCCCATATCACAGATTACTAGGTTACACTATAGAAGAATGTTTCGTCTTTAAAGATTGGCTTAAGAGGAACCTTAAAAAAGGGAATATAAAGATCCCAAGAGAATAATTAAAAGAACCTAAGAAAGGTTCCATAAAGATGATTTTAGCTGAGCCAATCTCTACGATTGACCTATATACTGGAAAAGACGAATGGAGTACAATTTGGAACAAGCTCAAGAAAATATTGAACCATATTCAGAGAGCTTCAAAAAAAGCCTCCATTTAGAGTCTTCAGCCTGCCAAACCCGAGATGAAGATTTCACCAGGAGATCCGTCATCGTCAAAGACAAAGAAGAAGAAGAACACCACTACAAAGATTTATTGCACGGGGGGTAGGATAGGGGCTTCCTCTACTAGATTAGTTTTCTCGGATTCGAGGAAGAAAACCCTCGATCCCTTGAGTTTGTACAATTATCTTTTTACTCCTCTGGGGTCTTACAAATATAATAATTTTGATTTCGGCTACGTTTTAACTGTTTCTAGTAATGACGTAACCTATTATGACCAATCTAAATTCGATCTCGATTCCCAAAATAATCCTCAAATCATACTTGAGTCCAAAAAACTCGCAAACAAGACCAAAGAAGACATCAACAATACCACTTACGATAACACCGGGAGTGAGGAACCAATCCTCGAGCACCACAGTGCACTGCTTGCCATCAACTTAGATCTTTCTAACAAAGAAGAAACACCAAAAGATTCAACAATGATATCTCAAGAAGAAGAAATTATGGAAGTAAACTTGAGGAGTGGGAAAGTATTACCCCCAAGAAATGCTCTAAGATATAAAGGAAAGCAAATAAAAACTTGAGAAGTGCTACCTCCACCTCTGCCAGTAGGAGAACTGCATAATCAAGAGAAAATGGGAGGATCATATAAAGTGGATTACAACATGCTATCTCATCTTAGGAAGTTGCTGGCAAGATTAAGCATCCACGACGCTCTGATCCTGTCAAAGGAAATGAGAGAGTCTTTGTTTACAACCTTACTTGAACCAGAGATTTGTTTAGCCCAGTTGGACAGCACATCCTCAGATGAAGTTTGCTCATTGAAAGAATAGTCTGGGGTAACCTTCACATATGAAGACTTGCTGCTCGGTACTGCCGACCACAATCGTCCACTCTACATCTCCATTATATCGAAATATCTGTGTTGTCTAAATTTTTAGTAGATCCTGGAGCATCACTCAACTTGATGATTCTACAGATTTTGGCCTATTTGGACATTAAAGCCCATGAACTTATGGCCAATAAAATGATGTAAAAGGATTCAACCAAAAGGGAGAGAGAGCCCTTGGATAAATTACATTACTTATGAAGGTTGAAGAACTAGTAACAACCACTAAGTTTCATATCATCGACATCGAGACCTCTTTTAATGCTTTACTTGGTCGACCATGGATTCATGAACACAACATGGTTCCATCATCTCTACATTAGTGCATTAAGTACTATAAAGATGGGTAAGAACATTACATCAAGGGAGATCTACTGTCAATTTCAGTTCATGAAGTTGGTATTCATGAAAATGTCCTACTACGCGCCTCCAAAGAAAACTGTCTTCTCTCGTGAAATTATGACAAATAAAAGTTAAGATTCAGAGGAATCATAAAGAGGAATCCATTCAACTCAGCTTCAGCAATCTCCTGCCACTCTTTTGCAGCAAATTGGTGGGGGTTCTTTTAGTTCGCGCACCCAAGGTCGAGGTCGAGGACATGGTCAAGGAAGAACTAATATAATTGTTGAACGGACTAGGACGTCCATCAACATTGGTGATGAATGATGACAAAACAGAGGAAACCTCAGTATGAGATATCCTTAGAAGATACGGAGCAAAGTGACTATGAGACAATGTATGATCGAATAAACTACTATGTGAACGCCAAGACCCTTACTCTGATTCTTTCTCAAAAGGTTAGAGGTGAAGGAAGTCTGTAGCACTGGTTCAAAGCCGATCAAGTTTTATCGTGCTTCTACCTCCACTAATCAGGAAAATCATGTAAATTTGGATGATGATCCTAATGAATTAATGGAATTGCCTTTTGGTTACTTTTCACCTTGTGTACAAAAGTTAATTCAATTGGGACATTTACCAAAACAAATGCCAAAAGATAAACTACAACTTTTTGAAAATTTATGAGATATTAAAAGTCAAACTCCCAACTCGAAAGAGGGTCTCAGATTTGGTACAGCCAGAGCAGTCTATGATTCAAAATTTTACGTGGTTGTTACTGGTGAATCAGGAGAGGATTGCCTCAATGTGGAGGATGACTCTACTAATCAGCTGATAGAAGATGATCTGCAAGAATTTAAGGAGGAAATTAAATAAACTGTTGATGAGTTGAAGGAAATTAACCTTGGGACTAAAGAATGACCATGACTGACATTTATAAGTTCTCTACTCAACGATGAAGAATCTTTAGAATTGATCAAACTGTTAAGAGTGTTTAAAGAATGCTTTGCATAAAGTTATGATAAAATGCCAGGACTGTCAGCAGAGGCTGCAGTTCATATACTCAGGGTAGACAAAGATATAACTTCAGTGAAACAAGCTTCTAAAAGAATGCGTCTCAAAATAGAGCAGCAGGTCATCGCCGAGGTGAAGAAATTAATAGACGCTAACTTTGTAAAAGAAGAACAATATCCCACATGGTTAGCTAACATTGTTCCAGTCAAAAAGAAAAATGGACAAATACTGTTTTTGTCGACATCATAGATTTGAATAAAGCGTGTCCAAAAGACGAATTCCCATTACCGACACCTGAAATGTTGGTGGACATTGCTTCGACACATGAGATCTTCTTCTTCATGGACGGATCATCGGGATACAACCAAATTAAGATGACTCTCAAGGATACAACACTTACAGCCTTCAGAACACCTATCAAGATTTTCTGCTACACAATGATGCCATTTGGGTTAAAGAACACTGAAACGACATATCAATGTGCAATGACGAAAACTTTTGATGATTTCATTCATAACCGTGTGGAATGCTACGTGGATGATCTGGTCATCAAAAGTAAATAAAAAATAGACCATTTGTACGATTTGAGGATCGTGTTCGAATGGTTACGACAATATGACCTTAAAATGAATCCCTTAAAGTGCGCCTTTGGTGTTACCTCCGAGAAGTTTCTAGGATTCGTTGCCTGTCATCGAGGAATCGAGATCAACCCAGATAAGAATAAAGCTATCTTGGAAATGCCTCCACCCAAAACCTTAAAGCAACTACATTCCTTCAAAGGAAAGTTGGCATATCTGAGACACTTTTTTTCAAATCTCTCAGGTAGGAGTCATCCCTTCTCAGCATTAATTAAAAAGGGAGCCAAATTCTCTTAGGAAGAGAAATGCCAGCGGGCATTTGAGAACGTTAAGCAATATTTAATGAAACCTCCTGTTTTGGCAGCCCCTATCCCATGGAAACCTTTGATACTTTATACCATGACCTTAGATGACTCTCTTGGAGCCCTCTTAGTCCAAGTCAATGATGAGGGTAAGGAAAACACACTCTACTAATTGAGTCGTCGCCTAATACCGATGGAGATAAGGTATCCACCTATTGAGAAGCATTTTCTAGCTTTGATTTTTGCCGCCCAAAATCTTAGACATTACATGCTTTCTCATAAGATTGCCCTAATCTTGAAAGTTAATCTGTTGCAATATTTGATGACTCGACTAACACTCTCTAGACGTCTAGCAAGATGGTCAATGATTTTATTTCAATTTGATATAACTTTTGTTCCCCTCTGTGCTATCAAGGGACAGATTTTAGTAGACTTCCTCACTGCACACCCACTTCTAGCTGGGCCCCCTCTTAATGACAAACTACCAAATGAACAAATATTACAAATGGAATTCTCCAGTGCGCAACACTGGAAGATGTACTTTGACGGAGCTTCGTCAGCAAGAAAAGACAAAGGATCAAGCACAGTTATACCAGGTAAAGTTGGAATTAGTTTGATCATTATCATGCTAGATGAGGGTATGCTGAGGTTCTTATACCACCTGACAGAGTCATGCACCAACAATGAAGCAGAATATGAAGCGCTAATTATCGGGTTGGAGTTGGCAATCTCAATGGACATAACAGATATTTCCATCTATGGCGACTCTCAGCTCATCATTCAGCAAGTCACCGGACAATACAAGATTTTGAAACCACGACTAGCAGAATATCACCGATGCCCATGCTGACGCTCTAGCAAAACTTCCTAAGGAGCTGGCATGTCCTCCCGAGGATTCTGTTGATATTACTGTACAAGAAAGACAAGCTTTATCTCAATTCGACCTCGACAATCTACATAAGCTCAAAAAAGAAGAAGAAATGATGGTTGCAGTTGCTGATAACAATCAAGATTGGCACAAGCCAGAAATAGAATATTTTCATACTGGATAACTACCAGAGGACAAGTCTGAGGCACATCACAGTACAAAAAAGGCTATGTCTTACGCTCTAGTGGATGGCGTCCTCTACAGAAGATTGTTCGATCAAATGTGGCTACGATGTTTGAGTAAAGCCGAGGCACAAAATATTTTCAACAAAGTACATGACGAATGATGCAGCGCTCACCATTCAGGGCCAAAGATGAAAATGAAGATCAAGCGACTCGGATATTATTGGCCAGTAATGATGTCTAACTACATGGATACAGCCAGAAGAAGTCACCAGTGCCAAGTGGATGGGGTGGTCTTGCACCAACCTCCTAATGTGCTACACCCAACCGTCGCCTCGTGGCCATTCGAGTGTTGGGGCAAGGACATAATAGGTCCAATAGACCCTCCGTCTTCCAAAGGACATATTTATACTTGTCGCTATGGATTACTTTCCCAAATGGGTATAGGCAGTACCGTTACGAGAGGTTACGACACAACACGTCCTTCAATTCTTTAAAAGGCATATCGTCTACCATTTTGGAGTACCGCGAAGAATAATTTTTGACAATGGGACAGCCTTTAAAAGCACCAAAATTAACAATTTCGTCAAACGGCATGGGATAGATTAGAGATACTCTACAATTTACTATCCCAGAGCAAATGGACTGGCCGAAGCCTCCAACAAGACATTAGTCTAGATTTTAAAGTATACACTAGATGAAAAAAAAAAGAGATTGGCACAACAAATTATTAGAAGCTTTGTGGGCCTACCGGACAATGTTTAGGACTCCCACTTAGTGCCCACCCTACATGTTCGTGCACCGGTCTGAGGCCGTACTACCGTTAAAGGTTTAAACGCCATCTCTCAGAGTCGCTGTCGCCAACCAGTTTACAACAGAAGAAAGTGAAAAACTCAGGCTTGAAGAATTGGAAAGTCTTGAAGGAAAATGATTAGAAGCGCAACAACAATTGGAGCTTTACCAGGCAAAGATGGTACAAACTCATGACAAATTGGTCTGCCCAAGGACATTCAAAGTTGGTGACCTTGTCCTTTTGTTCAAAAGACCCATTCTTGCATGCCGCAAGATAGGTGAAAAACTTGAGCCAACTTGGGAGGGATCATTTGCCGTAGAAAAGGTCTATGCAGGAGGAGCCAACCAGCTAGTGTATTTCCGAGGTGAAAGACCCATGCTGCCAATCAACAGACGATACCTGAAGACATATTATGCAACTTGACATTGCTCGACGTGAAAATTTGAAAATTTAATTGTTTTGGGGTTATTTATTTGGCCAAAACGTTTGTGATCGAGTCCAAAATTTTTGTAATAAAATTAACCTCAACAAAATGAAAATTTTTGAAATTACACATTTCAATTTACTCTTTTCTACCTTTAAATTTTATATTCTAATAAATTAAATAAAATACATACATGATTAAATAATTTTCTCATCAACATAAATTAAAATCCTCTTTAATCAAGACTTTGTTTTGTTTTTGTTCTTGCTAAACTTCAACTCACTGATATTTTTCCTATCGTCTGCAGAGAACAATGTCGTGTTAGTGGCTGATCTTTGCTTTTAAAGATGGATGGAACCTCCCACTCAACAAAGAAAGGGCATCATAAGGTGGCACCATAGACTTCGACATGGACTTTAGTCAAGTTGACATGGACTATTAGGGTCCCTTAATGGAAGTGGTTAGCCGTCAGAAAAAGGAAGGGTTACCATCATTGCTGAGGATCAGCACCAGAAATAATTCCTAGCTGAAGGAAAAAAATGTGATAGTACAACAAGACCCGATGGAGGGAACTAGTCGCCTACCTTCTATGATAGCTACGCCAACCGAAGGCCTAGTTACTGCCAAAGATGAAAGAGTGCCAGATGCACCGCTAAGAGAACTCAGCATAGAAACGCTAACTGTCGAAAGCATAGGGCTTTCTTACGTGAAGAGAGAAGATGCCAGAAGGAGGTAGAAAACTTGCTCACCTCTATTCCTAAGGGGAATATCTATAATCCAGGCCAGAGAGACCTCTTCCAGCTTGCCTGATATAGACGATGAGTCCAGATTCGTTACAGAGTTGGAGATACCACTAGTTTCAGATGTTCTACAGTACTTTAGAGGAGTACGCGTCCACTGACAATGGATTTCAGACTGCTGATTACGCAATGGGGGAACCATATGTCCCGTCAGGTACAGAGCTATATATCCCATTGGATGTAGGGTCATGCATTCCGCTGCCAAATAGAGACAACACCAACTTGGATTCCCGCTAATACTGAAATGAGGGAGTATCCCTGGCAGGCACCAATCATCAGCATGACTGAATACTACAAAATGAGTAAAGTAAAAAAAAGGGATTTTGAATTCTATGAAGAAGTCTAATGAAGGTTCATTAATATACTAGAAGGATTGGAGCTATATACCAGGGTCTTCTCCAAAAGCGACGAGAGAAGTATTCTCGACTTCGTTTTTTATCTAAGAGACAGGGGTCGAGCAACCCTACTGATGGGAAGAACCTATTTCAAGCCAAAAAATAGATGCGTAGAAAGGGCAGAATCGCCATACAATGTGGCTGCTGTTACAAATTCACAAAAGAAAGACTAGGAAATCCTCCTGGGATTCTTAGTCACGATCAGGTGGATCTGCTACCCCCCATGATAAAATGGATGATTAAGAGAATGGTCTGATGGAGCATACTTCCAGCTGACTGTATTCCTAACAACTGTATTATCAACATATATGATGAAGGCGATAGCATACCCCCGTACATTGACCATCATGACTTTGTGAGACATTTCTGCATAGTATCTTTCATGAGCAAGAGCAACATTCTTTTTGGAAAAGAGATGATGTCGTCGACCTTGGTGAATTCAATGGATCAGTGGAGATTCCACTACCAGTGGTTTCAGTGTTACTTTTTAAAAGAAATGGAGCAGACATCGCCAAACACTGCATTCCAGAGGTACAAAATCGTAGGGTGTCCGTAAATTTTCGAAGAATGGATGACAACTAAATACCATATGGATTCCGACCAGACCCAGAGATGGAAGAGTTACTGCCTTACGAGCTGTGAGAGGGTTGCACCTCTAAGCACATGCATAAGGAACTCTTGTCCTGGAGCATGGCTTAATAGGTCGGCTCGATCAGGAGCTTGCCTCACCATAGACAAACACTCAGAGGATTTCTTTTTACTTCATTTTGTCACAGCGGATATGATATATATATTAGACATGCTCAACCTATGAAATGTACTCAACATGGGATATTTTTGGATGTACTTTGATGCACTAAGCATAATTGTACTTTTTGAGGCTTTGGCCTGCACTCAACCTGTAACACTTATTGGAGCAAATTAATGAAATCTCTTTCAGGATTTTGTCTGTTTGTCCAATTGCCCTTTTTATGCGATGGATAAAAGCCACAAAACCATACGTTGGTTCGGGACTACAATGAACAAAGAATAAAATAATAAAAACATGATAATAATAAAGTTCAAATAAAATATTCTTTTGAAAAAATAAATCAACCAACAAAAATTTTAAAAAATTTGAAAACATATTTTGATGATTAAATGTGATAAAAATAATAAGAAAAGAAAATAAGTTTGTTGAGTTGATTCTCTCAATTTCGAGGTCTCTTGCTTCTTGCTCGTGCAACACGACTATCCTTGTCTACACTAATTCTCCTCACATCCTCGCAAAATTTCACATTTTGTACAAAAACTCACAAAATTTCACACATCTTCCTCACCAATGTCAATCTTTTTACATGACACACATTTATGAATTCAACACCACAAACTTTCTGCACTAAATTCCTGCCCTCGAGGTCAATTTTGAAACACTAATTTCCTTTTCACAACCTTTTGAGATTCGTATAAGACCCTCTCCATGACATCTAATTCTCTATACTTACATCTTTGAGATAAGATTAAGACTCCCCTTTATGGAACATCGTAATCTATTCTCAACCTTTTGAGATTGGTGTAAGGCCTGCTCCACTACATCCAATTCTCTACCTACATCTTTGAGATTGGTGTAAGGGCCCCTCCACGACATCCAATTCTCTACCTACATCTTTGAGATTGGTTTAAGGCCCCCTCCACTGCTTACAATTCTCTACCTACATCTTCGGGATTAGTGTAAGACCCCCTCCACGGTGTCTAATTCTCTACTCACACCTTTTGAGATAGGAATAAGACCCCCACCATGGCATCCTACTCTCAATCTTTGAGGTCATCACTTGAATACTGATTCCCATCCTCTATAAAAACCTAAAATCTGAGAACTCAACACCCACTCACCAATTCCCAATGTGAGTTCCTAATCGTCGATGTTGATCAATATTCACTTGCTAATTCCCCAACAGAAACAAATAACATACACAATTCTACACCACCTTCTAGGTCTGTTGACTTAAGAGTCCGTATTGGTTTTATTGATCTCGTCGGTCAACGCCAATAAGTGCGGTGTGCTTGCCCAGCACACGCCACCTATTGGGGGTCCATTTGTTGATCTCACTTTTGGTTGAGGTTTAGTTTTTCCTCCTTAATAGCCTGGCATCTAGCCATAGGATTTTCCTGTTGACTATTCCTAGAAAACTAGAAAAAGGAACCCTCACCATTAAAAATTCTACCCTCTTCTTTTCTCAACATGAAGTTCCACATATTGGTCCTAACCTCTTGCACTTAGTAGGTGGGGTCATTATGAGGGAGCTCAGGGAGAGTTCCCATAGGACTATTTGACCTTAGGGTTGGCCCTGGGTGCTGATCTGGAGCTAAGGCACTCACTTTCACTCACTCTCACTCATAATCACTCACAACTATAAACCAAAAATTTCTTGACTTTGATCCCTTGATCATTTGGGAGACTCATGTAGATGGTCCCCTAAACCCACTAGCCCTAGGCTAGAGTTTAGCTAAGGCCAGTACATAGAGGACCCGATTGGGGATTCCATTGGTCCATGGCTCATATAGAGTGGTTGGTACCCCAATTCTACCAAAATGTCCAACTTGGTCTTTTGCCCCCAAATCTACCCTAATTACCTAAATGACCTTGAAACCCTAAACTTGGTCAAAATCCTCAAGTTCACCCAAAATATCTAAATTTGTTCAAAAATCATTTCAAACCATTTGAAGACACCCAAATTATCCAAACCATCCAAAAATGCCAAATTTACCAAAATATCCCAAAAATTGCCAAAATTACAAAATACTTTTGGCACCCCAAATTTTTTCAAAAACCTTCAAAATCACTTCAAAGGTTCTTTAAACCATTCTAGACCCTCCAATTGAACACAATTTGACCAATTCGACCATTTTTACAAAAAAACCCCAAATTACCTTTAAAGGCCCAATTTCCCCATATTTACCCCAAATCTCCATCAATTTGGTCCCAATTATTCCTAATTTCAATCCTAAACTCCAATTCACCTTTTATATGACCAAACTAAACCAAATCCAAGCCTATTGGCCCATGTTTTGAGCGTAATTTTGATCTAAGTCAAACCCCCAATTTTGGCCCTATGACTTAATCCCACCAACTTGAACCCCATAGCCTACTCAATTCGCCCCAATTTGAATCCTAAACTCTTCATAACAATCCTACACATCAAACTTGACCTTCAATAGGCCTTGGTGAAGCCTCAATTTTATTCAATTTTAGCTCAAGTCCAAAACTCCTTTAATTTTCCCTAAATTGGCTATGTCCCCAAAATCCACCAAATTGAATGCCTTGATCCCAAAATTGACATACAATTTATGTTGAAAACTCTTCATGATCTTCCTATAGACCATTTTTAACAATCATTTGGACTTATCCCAACCTTAGTGCAACCTAGACCCAAGTCTAGCCTAAAATATATGGCCAAGAAAAAAAGGTGCTGAAATTTTCTCAAGGAAAGCTTGCTTAATTGCTCCCATAGCCTCTTTGAGACCTCCTCAGTGGAAACCAACCACCTCCTTGCCCTAATTCCCATAGCCAGAGCTCAATTTTTTAGCTTTATTTTGACAAAAAATAGAACAAGTTTGGCCACATCTCCACAGTGCACCAATTCTCAATTAAACTTGCCCACACCTTCACCACAGTGAAAGAAGACAAAGCCCCATCAAAGCCCCCTCACAGAGAGCCTCTAGCCTAGACTTTGATCAACACACAAATTTGGTCTTGCTCAAATTTGGGTCTAGGTATTTTACCACAGCAAGTGGCTTCATCCCTAGCCTTTTTAGACCTCCACGAACGTGTCGAGCACCTTTGATTGAAGCTTCCCTTCTCAGAGCAAAGGTATAAACCTCCCCACTAACCCAAGCTTGTTTTGATTCTACACTTGCGTAGATCCAATTTATTGGCATGTTTACCATATGGATATGTTCTTCCCACTTAGATGAGTCTATAGGATCAAACCCGAATGAGTTTGGTTGAGAAATGAATGAGATCTTAATGTTTTAGGGTTAACAGTCACGGGTTTTGGCTATCGGGGATTATAATCGAGAGCCGTTTGATCGAGTGTGTACCAGATGGACGGATGAGATCAAGCTGGAAAACACCTTCATATATGAACCGCGGGCCGAGTTAGCGCTGAGGTGGATGGCGACACCGAACCAGAGCACGTCGCGTGGAGCTTCGGAGCCGTCGTAGGTTGATACGGTGCCGTGTCACTTAAATAGAAAAATAGGGATTTTTCTATTTATTTAAATGCCCATTACTTTGAAAAATCATATCTTTGCATAGAAAGATCACAAAAATAAATAAGAATATCCTAGTGCTCAGTGAATAGAGGAGAACAATGTGGAAATGGTTTGGAGTTTATTTGATGAATATTTTTATTTTAATTAATTAAAAACTATTCTAAGTATTTTGATTTTCCATTCATTCAAGTATTTCACCATAGCTTGATATTTTGACATATTGTTGCCTCTATCATGGGGAATATTCTCTGATTTTTCCAAAGTCAGAGAAGACCCCTAGACAGAGAGCTATATTTTTCAAGTTTATGCATCTGATTTAGAAAATTAATTATTATATTTAGCATATTGCTTAGAAAAATCCAAGAAAAGTTTGGCAGGTTCACTGTGACTAGAGAACCCTAGGAAAAATTTGTCATGAGCTAAGTCATTAAGAACACACCTAATTTTCATAAAACCTTAAAATACAAAGGAAATTAATTTCGGAAAAATAAACATCTAAATGACTTGCTTTTAATTCTCCATTATAATTTAACCCCATAAAAATTTCAAAACATTTGGAGTTCATTTGATAACCTAATATGATTTTCTAAGTGAAAGGCACTTTCAATAATAAAAATAATCATAATAATTAAAATACAACTAAAAAAATTATGAAATTTGTTTGTGGAGCTCTTTGTGATTAAAGGAATTTTCTAAAAATAAAATTTTAATTGAAGTAAAAATTTGATTTGAAAGCATATTTTAAATATTTAAATAATTAAAAACTAATAAAAATTGTAAAATTAAAAAAAAATTCATGGAAATGTTCTAAATTTTTACCTAAGCACTTAGGAGCAAGTGTAATATTTTTTCAAATTTTCTAAGTAAAGATATTGAATTTTAAAGCTTAAAATAACTTTTTTAAAGGCTAAAAAAGGATTTTCCTTAATTTCCCACTAACATAAATTTAATAATTCAAAAAAAATGATAACAATATGAAATTTATTTCTATGCGTTCTTTGACCGGAGAGAGATTTAATAAAAATGTACAACTTAAATTTCCATATTTAAAATATTTTGTAATTAATTAATACTCCAAAACTTAAAATAATTTTGATATATCAAATAAAACTCAAAAAATCATGAAATTTGGTCTAAGTGGTTCTCTAGTCTAATTCTACCTCCAGTAAAAATTTCAAGTGATTAGGCTTTGCCTTGGTCAAGTTATTGAATTTTCTTTGAAAAATCTTATTTTTGCATGTGAATAATTATATAAATTAAATCAAATTTTGAAAAAAAGTTTCATTTTCCCTTCTGGTGTCTTAATTGAACCATGAGTGAAGTAGGATAAAAATTTCAAAGTCATTTGAATTAAATTTGATGAATTATGAAGTGATAGAGCCTTAGGGACAAATGTATAATTTTGGAAATTTAGGATTACTTTAAGAAGGGGAAATGGGCAATCCTTGATCTTAATTAACATGTTCAAATGATTCAAACATAAGGAATTAATTGGTAGAAACCAATTTCACTTTTCTTAATTAAAGGATTACAATTTCCTAAATCATTAAAATTTGGAGGTCTAAATTAAATGATCCTAGACTTTGGGGTATGGTTTTGGATGTTGATAACTCACTAATTTAATACCCCTATTTGGTGTTCAAATGACATTCAAACATTTTGATGATGAATTACTATCACTTAAAATTCAATTTCTTTCAAAAATTATTAATGTATCCACCAAGGTCTTAACGACTTAAGAGTGACTTAGGGGAACTTGTCAGCAAATAAAACGGTTTCGCAAACGGATGTCATATATTTCTTAGTTTATTTGATCGAGCCTCATCCTCAAGTCTTGTGTTTTTGGGACAGATACAGGGTTTGAGGTATAGTGTTCTTTCATTTAAACTATGAGAAATATGGGGTCAGTTTGATTTCATATTTTTTTAAACTATCTATACATATGTAAATTAAATGTCCTTCCCAAGCATGCGATGGGATTTCTATTCCGGCGGCCGAAAGCTTCCAACGGGCTACTCCTCCAACCAAAATTAGTGCCGACAGGTCTCACAAAATTGTGATGGTCAATATGCAAGGGTATGCAATCACCTTCATCATGTATATTGATGTTATAGCTATTGGAAATATAGTTAGCTGGAAGTAGGCTCCATCATACCTTTCTCTTGATCATCCATTTTATCATGGGAGAAAGTGGGTCCACTTCATTGTATCTCAAAATCCTCGAGAGATTTCCTTGTATGTCTTGGGTGAAATTGTAACAACAGCCACATGTATAGTGATCCTGCCCTTTCAACGCATATATTTTCGTGGCTCAGAATAAGTTCTTTCCATCAGAAGGCCCGCTTGACGTTTATCTCTTAGATAAAAAATGCAGTCGAGAATACTTCTTTCGTCGCTTTCGGAGAAGACTTGGTGTATAGCTCCAAGCTTTTCGTATGTTGATGAATCTTCCTTGAAATTCTTCATAGAATTTAATTTCCCTTTTGTTTACTTTACTCATCTTGTAGTATTCTTCCGTGGAGATGATCAACGGCTGTCAAGGATACTCCCTCATTTTATTATCAGCAGAAATCCAAACTGGTGTTGTCTCTAACTGCAACGGAGCATACGACTCTATGTCCAATGGGATATACTGCTCTTTATCTAACAAGATATACAGTTCCCTCATTGGGTGATCATCAGTCTAAAATGCATCGTCAGTGAATGCGTACTCCTCCAAAGTACTGTAACACTTCAGGTGGATGATGTTTCAATCTAGGCAGTCCACAAATGCCCCTGTAGCTAGTGTACATGTAGGTATCTTGGCATTGCATGTCGGGAAACCCATACAAAGAACATCTGAAACACAAGGTATCTCCGGTTCTGTAGCGAATCAGGACTCATCGTCTATAGCAGGTAGGCTAGAAGAGGTCTCTCTCATGCCTAGATTGTACATATTCCCTTTAGGGATAGGGGTGAGAAAGTTTTCCTCCTCCTTCTGGCGTCTTCTTTCTTCACGTAAGAAAGCCCTATGCTTTCGGCGGTTGGTGTTTCTGCGCTGAGTTCTCCGCAACGGTGCATCTTGTGGTCTTTTATCATTGGCAGCGACCAGGCCCCCGGTTGGTGTAGCTATCATAGATGGCAGACGACTAGTCCCCTCCACTGGTCTTGCTGCACTATCACGTTTTTCCCTTTCAATGAGGAATTATCTCTAGTGCTTAACCTTAGTAGAGAAGGCAGCCCTTCTTTTTCCCGACGGCTAACGACATCCATCAGAGGACCCTCATAGTCCATGTTGACTTGACTGAAGTCCATGTCTAAGTCTAAGGTTCCACCCTACGGTGCCCTTTCCTCGTTAAGTGCAAGGTTCCAACCATCTTTGAAAACAAAGATCAGCCTCTGGCCTGACATTTTTTCCCTGCAGACAATAGGAAAAACATCTGTGAGTTGAAATTTAGCAGGAATAAGAACAAAACAAAGTGTTATTAAAGAGAATTTTAATTTATGTTGGTGAGAAAAAAATTCATTTATGTATGTATTTTATTTAATTTAGTACAATATCAAATTTAAAGGTAGAAGGAAGAAAGTTCAAGTATGTAATTTCAGAAAGCTTTCATTTTATTGAGGTTAATTTTATTAAAATTTTTTTTGGACCCGGTCACAGACGTTTGGCCAAATAAATAACACTATAATGATCAAAATTTCAAAATTTCATGTCAAGCAATGTCAAGTTGCGTGGTATGTCTTCAGGTATAGTCCATAGATTGGAACCATGAGTCTTTCACCTTAAAAATCACTAGTTGGTAGGATCCTTCTATGTAGATCTTTTTCACGACAAATGGTCGCTCCTAAGTTGACTCGAATTTTCCACCCAACTTGCTACATGCAAGAATAGGCCTTTTGAGCACAAGTACGAGGTCGCCACATTTGAATGTCCTCAGGCGGACCAATTTATCACGAGCTTGAACCATCTTTGCTTGATAAAGCTCCAAATATTATTGTGCTTCTAGTCATTTTCCTTCGAGACTTTCTCATTCCTCAACTTTGAGTTTTGCACTTTCTTCAGTTGTCATTTGATTAGTGACAAGGATTCTGAGAGACAACATCTGCACTTCTAATGATAGTACGACCTCAGACCTGTACACGATCATGTAGGGTGTACATTGAGCGGGAGTCCTGAACGTTGTCCGGTAAGCACATAAAGCTTGTAGTAGTCTATTATGCCAATCTCTTTTATTTTCATCAAGTGTTTTTCTGAAAATCTGTACCAATGTTTTGTTGAAGGCCTCGGCCAAACCATTTGCCCTAGGATAGTAAATTGTAGAGTATCTCTAGTCTATCCCGTGTCGTTTGATGAAATTATTGATTTTGGTGCTTCTAAAAGCTGTCTCATTATCTGAGATTATTCTACGCGGAACCCCGAAACGGTAAACGATTTGGCTTTGAATAATTGAAGGACGTGTTGTGTTGTAATCTCTCGTAATTACACTGCCTCTGCCCATTTGAAAAAGTAATCTGTAGCGATAAGTATGAATCTATGTTCTTTGGAAGACGTAGGGTCTATCAGACCTATTATGTCAGTGCCACAACATTCGAATGGCCACGAGGCAACTGTTGAGTGTAACATTTGGAGTTTGGTGCAAGACCACCCATGCACTTGGCACTGATGACATTTTCTTGTTGTATCCATACAGTCGGACATCATTGCCGGCCAATAATATTCGAGTCTCTTGATCTTCATTTTCATTTTTGGCCCTGACTTGTGAGCACCACACAATCCGACATGTACTTATTCGATAGTATTTTGTTCTTCTGCTTTGCTTAAACATCGTAGCCACATCTATTAAAATGATCTTCTGTAGAGGACATCTCCTACTAGAGCATATGACATAGCCCTTTTTGTGATGTGGTGTGCTGCTGACTTGTCCTCTGACAGCTTTCAAGTATGTAAATATTCCATTATTGGACTGTGCAAATCTTCATTATTATCAGCAACCACAATCATCATTTCTTTTTCCTTTCTAAGATTGTGTAGATTGTCGAGGTCAGTTTGAGACAAAACTTGTCTTCCATGTACTGTAATATCAATGGAATCCTCTAGGGGACATGCCAGCTCCTTAGTAAGTTTTGCTAGAGTGTTAGCATGGGCATTATCTCCTCTAGGAATGTGGTAGAAAGTTACATCAGGAATTTGCTCCAACAGATTCATCGTGTACTGAAAGTATTCTACTAACCTTGGTTTCAAAATCTTGTACTGTCTGACGACTTGCTGGATGACGACCTGTGAGTCACCAGTGATGGCAATGTCTGTTATATCCACTGAGATTACCAACTCCAACCCGGTAATTAAGGCTTCATATTCTACTTCGTTGTTGGTACATGGCTCTGTCAGGTGGTATGAGAACCTCAACATACTCTTATCTAGCATGATAAAGATTAAACCAATCCCTTCTTTGCCCGGTATAATGATGTCTGATCCTTTATCTTTTTTGGCTGATAAAGCTTCGTCAAAGTACATCTCCCAGCATTGCGCACTCGAGAATTCCATTTATAATACTTGTTCATCTGGTAACTCGTCATTAAGAGGGGACCTAGTTGGAAGTGGGTGTGCAGCAAGGAAGCCTGCTAAAATTTGTCCCTTAATAGCACAGAGGGGAACAAAAGTTATTTCAAATTGCAATAAAATCATTGAACATCTTTCCAGACGCCCGAAAAGTGTTGGCTGGGTCTTCAAATACTGTAACAGAATAATTTTTGAGATTAGGATAATCTTATGAGAAAGCATGTAATGTCTATGCTTTTGGGCAGCAAAAATCAAAGCTAAATAATGCGTCTTGATAGGTGGATACCTTATCTCCATCAGTATTAGGTGACGACTCAAGTAGTAGAGTGTGTTTTCCTTACCCTTGTCATTGACTTGGGCTAAGAGGGCTCCAAGAGAGTCATCTAAGGCCGTGGTTTAAAGTATTAAAGGTTTCCTTGGGATAGGGGCTACAAAAACAGGAGGTGTTATTAAATATTGTTTAATGTCCTCAAAAGCCTGCTGGCATTTCTCTTCCCAAATGAATTTGGCGTCCTTTTTAATTAATGCCGAGAAGTGCTAACACCTACCTAAGAGATTAGAAATAAAGCATCTCAGATATGCCAACTTCCCTTAAAAAGAACGTAGTTGTTTCAAAGTTTTGGAAGGAGGTATTTCCAAGATAGCTTTAAGCTTATCCGGGTCGATCTCGATCCCCCGATGACAGACAATGAATCCTAGAAATTTCTCGGAGGTAATGCTGAAGGCACACGCTAAGAAATTCATTTTAAGGTCATATCGTCATAATAGTTCGAACATGATCCTCAAATTGTATAAATGGTTTATCTTTCGTTTAATTTTGATGAACAAATCATCGACATAGCATTCCATTTGGTTGTGAATGAGATCATAAAAAATCTTTGCCATAGCTCGTTGATATGTGGCTCTGGCGTTCTTCAACCGAAACGACATCACTGTGTAGCAAAAGATCCCAATCAGTGTTCTGAAGCCTGTAAGTACTGCATCTTCTAGAGCCATCTAGATTTGGTTGTATTCTGACGATCCGTGCATAAAGGAGAAAATTTTATGTGTCGAAGTGATATCCACCATCATTTCTGGTTTTGGTATTGGGAACTCATCTTTTTGACATGCTTTGTTCAAATCTTTGAAGTTGACACAAACACGTATTTATCCATTTTTCTTCTTAACAGGTACAATGTTAGCCAACCATGTGGGGTATTGCTCTTCCCTTATAAAGTTAGTATCTATTAACTTCTTCACCTTGGTAATGACTTGCTGCTTTATTTCAAGGCACATTCTTTTTAGAGCTTGTTTTACTGGGGTCATATCTTTGTCCACCCCGAGTTTGTGAACTGCAACCTCTACTGACAGTCTTGTGATCTTTTTATAACTCCATGTGAAGCAATCTTTGACTTCTGTTAACAGTTTGATCAATTCTAAAGATTCTTCATCATTGAGTAGAGAACTTAGAAATGTAGGTCGGGGCTGCTCTTCCGTCCTGGGTTAATTTACTTCAGTTCATCGACAGTTGATTTAATTTCTTCCTCAAGTTTTGACGGAGCATCTTCTATTAGCTAATTAGTAGAGTCACCCTCCACATCAAGGTAATCCACTTTCGATTCGCTAGTAATAACCATACAAAATTCTGAATCATCGACTGGTCCTACTGTACCAAATTGGAGACCTTTTAAGTTGGGAGTTCGACATTTGACTTGCCATAATTTTTTTAAAAGTTGTAATTTATCTTTTGGTATTTGTGTTGGCAAATGTCCCTATTGAATCAACTTTTGTACACAAGGTGAAAATTAACCAAAAGGCAATTCAAATAATTCATTAGGATCATCGTCCAAATTTACATAATTTTCAAGATTGGTAGAAGTAGAAGCACAATAAAGTTTGATTGGCTTTGAATAAGGGCTACAGACTTTCTTGACCCCTAATCTCTTGACCTTTTGAGGGAGAATCAGAGTAAGGATCATGGTGTTCACACAGTGGTTTATCCAATCGTACAATATTTTATATTCGCTTTTCTCTGTATCTTCTATGAATATCTCGTACTGAGGTTTCTTCTATTTTGTCATCATTATTTCATCTTCAGAACATTCTTCATCATTAATGTAGATGGTCAGCCTAGTCCGTTCAACATTTAAATTGGTTCTCACTCGTCCACGTCCTTGCCCTCGAACTTGGGTGCACGAACTAAAAGAACCCCAACCAACTCTTTGCAGAAGGGTAGTGGAAGATCACTAAAGTGGAGTTGAAATGCCCTGCCATTGTAATTCTTCTAAATCTTCACTCTTATTGGTCACAATTTCACAAAAGAAGGCAGTTTTCTTGGGAGGCGCATAGTAGGCAAAATCTTCCAGTGTTTCTTCTTTGTCGGAAAGATCTAAGTTAATGGCGAGTGATGTTCTGTGGCACTTGAGGATTGGTTCTTCACTCCTGGCGCTGTCGTAGGTGGTATTGTTGATCTCTTCTTCATTCTTATCAATGAGTTAATCAAACTCGAGTACAATTACATTATCAAGATCGAGGCCATATTGGTTAAAATCGGTTACATTATCACCAGAAACCGTTAAAACGTAGCCGAAATCAAAATCATTATATTTATAAGACTCTGGAGGGACTAAAAGATAATCATAAAAGATCAGGGGTTTGAGGATTTTCTTCCCTGAATCCGAGATAACTAATTTAGCAGAGGCATCCCCTATCCTACCCCCCATGCTATCAGTCTCCGTGGTGGTATTCTTCTTCTACTTTGACAATGACAGATCTTTTGGCAAAATCTTCATCTCGGGTTTAGCAGGCTGAAATCTCTGAACGGGAGTTTGTTTTGATGCAGATTGGATCTGATTCTGTATTTTTTGGACGATTTGCTCCAAACTGTACTCCATCCATCTTTCCAGTATATGGGTTAATTGGAGAGATTGACTCAACCAAAATTATATTTATAAAACCTTTTTCAGGTTTTTTTAAATATTCTTTTGGGATCGTAATATTCCCTTCTTTGAAATTTTTTTCGAGCCAATCCTTGAAGATAAAACATTCTTCTATAGTGTGTCCAAGCAATCTACTATATGGATAATAATTTGGTAGATCTTTCTTGTTGACCTCTTTGGGTTTCTTTGGATCTGGTAATTTGAACTCAGGCTTCTTCATCAAACTTCTAAACATGTTGGATATGACTTCGTCTTTGAAGGAATATACCACTTTCTGTCGTTCTGCCAAAGATATTCTCTTATTCTTTGCCTAGTATGATCCTCCCTGAGGCGGTTGCTGGCTGGACTGACCATATTGTTGTGTCTATTTTTGAGCATGCTATGATGACGAATGACGAGGTTTTTCTTCATATATCATCATTAGTTGCTTTCCTTTATCGACAGTTGCCACTATTCGAGACTTCTTTTCAAATACTCCGGTTGCCTTGGATTTCTCATGAGAATCCATATGTTTGATTTCTTCTTGAAGGCTGCTGGCTTTGCTGAGTAGCTTCTCAAAGGATTTTATGGTGAGTCCCTTAAGCATGAAAGCTAGTGGACCATGAATGCTCTTTAGTAAGATCTCAATCACGTGATGTTCCTGCAACGGAGTTTCACATTTCATGCTAAGATTTCTTCACCTCAAAATGTAATCCACTAAAGTCTCGTTGGGTTTCCGTTTTTCCATTATGAGATCTCTAATAGTGACATGGTGTTGCGCTCCGGCAAATCTTTTGACGAACAATTGTTCTAGCTCGGCGAATGTCTTAACTGATCCGTTGGGTAATTCAACATACCAATCAAAAGAGATCTCTGACAGGCTGCTGAAAATCTGACAGAAAAGAAAAGCTTCGTTACCTCTAGTATTACCAAAACTGGCTCAGAAATGTGATATATGTTGCCTGGGATTTCCAGTCCTGTCGAATATCTCAAAGTTTGGTGGCATAAAACCCTTAGGGTAGGTTACGACATCAAACTCCTCCGGGTAAGGTCTACCCTTTAAAACCAATGCATCACCCTTAGATTGGGTTAAGTCCTCACAAACTTGTTCGACCATTTGCTTAAATTCCTTTTCTGGCACTGCGCTGAACAGATAATATTTCTTTGGTTGCTCATCCTTGTTCACTGAGGCAACTTCCCTCCTTTCATCTGTGATATGTATAATCTCTGGTTGGTTGATTTCTTGAGAGGCTAACTATGGGGGTTGAGATTGTCCCTGAACTGTGGCCACGGAGGTCATGGTTGTGACCATCTCTTCCATCCTTTTCTCGAGTTGACTGACTTGTTCATCCCTTATGAATATAGCCCTACACAATTCATGTACGACGTTCTCTTTGACGAGAGGTTGAGCATCACGCACAGATGCAGTGGCTCTAGTCTCAATGACATGGACATCCATGAAATCTTCTTTGAGGTACTCGTTAAAGTCAGAATCATCGTCATCATCAATGGAGACTCCATATTCTCAAGCCAACTCGAAAATCTCAATCCTAGGCTTTTTGACCTTTTCTTTGATTATTGATTCTTGAATTGTCTTAAGGTCTGGAGGACCCTACTAGACCTCCTCCACTTGCTCCTTCAGCTTGCTAGCAATTGCTGTGACAATGTCAGATACTTTTGACCCTGACTTCATTTCATGATCTTGCTTTGCAAGCTTACTGGACTGTATCGGTACAATGACCTTGGGTATCCATACCTTTTTCTTTGACTGTGCTGTCTTGAGACGGAGTGTCTTGGCAGAAAAATCGGTATGTCGAGGAGAGGAATGCTCCCCATGTTGCAGACCGGATACAGTATTGGGCAATTTCTTCATCTTTTCCTTTGGGACTTTAAGAACATCCTTGAGGTAGTTGATTGGTAGAATTCTTGGAACCAGATGTGACTTGACGGGTCGACGGCCCACGGGTCTAGTAAAAGTGGAATCCGTAGTAACTATGGCGGTATCAAATCTGCTTTCCAAACGTAACCAGACGAGAATGTGAGCAGGTAAAATTTCTATTAACTTTTGAGATCGTCTGATAGATTTGGTGTCCCTTAGAATTTTTTTCTTCATGCGAGGGAATACTGCATGTCCCACTAGTATGAGTAACTCACCTACTGAACAACCTTCTTTAGCAGCTAGTCTCTGAAAAACTGAACTGACTCGGGTGATAGGAGCAGACTTCTTCCTCTCCCCACCATGTCCATAAAGTGAAAGTAAAGCAGCGGTGATCATTTGGATAATCTCGCACCCGTAAGTGTCCATTAAAGGATGGAAAGTACTTCCTCGCATAAGTGGGTAGGTTTCCAGCAATGCTGACTCATTTTGGGGTGGATCTTCGTCAAAAGGTACTTCCTCAAAAATTTGGGCTATATTAGCCCTAAAAACATTCTTGTTATGATTTCTGGTTGGGTTTCGGGTTAACGGTGTAGTCCTCAAACTTGATCTGATTTCAAATACTGACGGCGGGACAACCAATCCTTCGGTTGGGTCTTGAAAGATGATGACCACTTTTCCCTTACCAGTAGAGGGAGCAGCAGGCTTGGGAGGTGCCATGATAGCAGTAGTTTTGACCTTCTTATAAGGGGAGAATCTTGAGGGTAGTTCAGGTTAAACTCAGCAGACAGTACTTGAACCTCTGAAACGGCGACTTCCATTATGACAAATAAAGCTTTATCGAGAACGACCTTGAGATCTTCAAATCCTGCACCAAACTTGATGGTAGGAACGAAATTGCGAGCATCGAGGCTCTTCTGCAAGTTGCAGGAGAAAGTGAGCATTGGGAATGCCTTTGCAACAGATTTGAAAAGAAAGCTATGGGGTTAGTTATTTGGCCAATACCTTGTAATCATAGTGCAATCACTAAAATTAATAGAGGTCGATCTATAGACCAGGTAAGTCCTTATTTAATTTGTGGAGGTTTTAAAATTTTAGTAAAATAGTTTGAAAGAATCCGATTTAATTTGCAAAACAACAAATCAAACTTGAAAGGGAAAGTGAAGTTTTTGGACCTAATATGGGACCAACTTAACAACGTACAATGCCCAAGTGGAACTGGTCCACCAGCACACCTATTGGGGGTCCGACCCCACATTAAGATTAAAAAGTCCTTAATGGCCTCCTGAACCTTTCTGTTCAAAGGTAGTCGAACAGACGGTCCTGAAGTCCAAGGAGTTGACCGTACTTTCCCAAGATAGAAATAGGTAAAACATGTCAATGAGAGAAGGGTAATTTGGTTCATGAGGGACGTGAACACGTTACCGATGTATGAAGATAATATTTCTTGATTTAAATGGAGAGAAAAACTAGTTTGTAGTAGAGTCGCCAAAAGCTATCGACACAATTTTTGGTTGGAAGAGTTGCCCGTTGGAAGCTATCGGCCGCTGGAATTGAAATCCCGTCGCCCGCTTTGGAGAGGGGTTTGATTTACTTATATATATATATATATATA
>JXCR01049234.1:69559-89875 GCA_002079205.1 Phalaenopsis hybrid cultivar | reverse complement strand
TATATATATATATATATAATTTAGAAAAATATGAAATCAAACTGACCCCATATTTTTCATAGTTTAAATGAAGGAGCATTATACCTCAAATCCTGTATCTATCCCGAAGGATAAACACAAGACTTAAGGGTGAGGCTCAATCAAATAAACTAAGAAATATATGACATCCTTTTGGTCTATGAAATCATTTTATTTGCTGACAAGTTCCACAATTTAATATGAAGAATTAAATAGGGTTTATATTAAGACGGTTTCAGACAAACTTCTTATAAGGGCAAGCCCATATAGCTAATTGCATCTTAGATAACCGAAGTCACCTAAGAAAACTCTAAAAAAAAATCAGGGAATATTATCTTCAAGGAGTTCAAAAGGATAGGACTTTTCAACGAAATTGTACAAACAGGTGTGAAAGCGGAATAGTTCAACTTTGGAGCATTTGTTATAGAGTCCACAAGAGGAAGAACTAGGGGATGCCACAGATCCGGGGGAGAACCTCAGTGACTTCCCAAGCTATCATATGGTTTGACTTCAATTTTAAGGAGAAACTATTTAAATGTTTCATCCTGCCAATTTTATTTGTTAGGGCTTACATTCCTGTGAAACAATCACACAAATAACATGGAAGATGTTAGGATTTAGATCATAACGAACGACAACTTCGGAATCCTAATACAAGTTGGGGCTTAGATTGTACAACAGAGCTGTGCAAAGGCCCAAAGATAAGGTGAGGATTTTTGTTGCATAAGAAAACAACCTCGAAATTCTATGGTTTGTTGTTTAATTCTAAGGAAGGAAATTGGTTTAGCTGGGGAAGACATGTTTTGCTGTTGAAGATGGTCGTGCTACCCACCATGCTAGCTCCAAGCTCCTTGCCGTGATGAGTTTAAGTTTTCTAGTGTAATAAGTTGAGATGTCAAATCATATGACCCTATAGTTAAAGTTTTTTAATGGTTATAAAGCTTGCTAAAGTTAATTAGAGTGACACCGGTTAGGATCATACGGTTCCCTCGTTCCGGCACCACTATTTTCTATCGGATTCACTTAGTACAAATGAATTTACTAAACTCAACTTAATGAGTTCCATACTTTCATTTACACTATGGGAAGTCTCGTTAGTAACCGTAGGTTACCTCCTCTAAGGGATTCCTGGTCATCCGATAGAGACATCTTAATTTAGTTGTAATTGCTGTTTTTGTGGGTTTGTATTAAATTTTTGAGTTGTCTTATATTTTGAATGTTGTGGCGGTGAATTTTATCTTGGTTGATTTTAGTTTTAGTTTTTGTTTTGGTTTTGTGGCTAACCTAGCAGTTTTGGTTTTCATGCAATGTGTCATCGTTGTTTAACATGCAAGCTCAAGATAAAAAGTACGGGAAGGTAAATGCATTAATGTAAAAGCGTACCTGGCGAGACTTCTCGTTCAACCACCTGAAAGATCAGTACTTGCAAGGCATGTATATAATATCACAAGGAATTTAAATTTCATGAGTAGATGAAGGTTTAGCTACCAAACCCCAAGCTATGAATTTATTGAATCTTGAAAGATCAGAGTTGATGATTTTGGGATAAAGTACAATAAGTTCAATTTGTTCTTCAAAACATCCAAAAGATTTCAAATTGCCCGGTATAGGACCCTAAAATATTTTGAAGATCTCTTGAATTATTTTGAGTTCATTTCTGAACTTATCATAATGTTCTAATAATCATCTGAGTTTAGAGTGTGGCTACCCGATTGCTTGGTGAAACTTAACAATTCAATTATCTCAAGGGTAAGGTACTCAATTAATCAATTGACGCTTCATTTAAGAGTTATGTGAGTGAGTCCCCCTAAGGCTAGCTCTGAGTCATTTAAGGTTGCGATGTCCACATTAAGTTCAGGCTTGTAGTGTTTAAAGATATTAATCACTAATCGTTTCATCTTCTAAATCCAATCAATTGAGTTTAGACATTGACCCTAGGTCACTACCAAGCCCTTAACAATCATAATAGGGATTTTGGTGAAGGTTAAGATTTTAATTTAAGTAACATGTATTTTCATTTAAAGGTCACATTATCATCAATTTTTGGCTTAAGAAAAGTAAACTATCAACCTTTTAGCTTAAGCCCCTCACTTAAGAAAACTTTTGAGATTAGTTGACATCTAAGTCGTGAAGATTGGTGGAAGTTATTATCTGTTGATCTTGTGCAAAGGTGGAGGGTAAGTTCCTACCTTAAAATCCTATTATATTTCAATCATCCAAACGTAATTATCATGATCAAATTTACCCATTAATCCGTGGTTAACCCTAAATTTTAATTAAGGCACCAAAGTCCAAAATGACTATCTTGCCCTTGGGGGACTTCACCTCATAACTCTTTAAACACAACTCAAACGACTTTGAGGGTTTAAAGTGTTATGTCTCTGAGGTAATTAAAATGTTAGAGGAGGATATGTGAACCTCTCAAAATTCGATTTAATGTAGATAATTATTTAAATTTAGAAAATAGGATTTTCAAAAGTTAATTTATTTAATCTTCAAAAATAAAATTTATATTTATGGAAAAATTATTAGAGGTTTTCTAAGGTCAGAGAAACACTTAGACAAAATTTCATGATTTTTTGAATCAAATTTCTATTTTTATTATTTAATTTTTTTTATCAATTTTCATGATTTATTTAGATAGAAAATAGTATTTTAATTACAAAAATTATTTTTATATTTTTATTAGACTCCTCTGAGTTCAGAAAACTCAGACAATTAAATTTTGTATCTTTGTGATTTTAAATTTATTTAATGTAATTATTTTTAACTTAGAAAAATTAGAAAAAATGTCCTAATGAATTCTAAGTTATTAGGGGAAATTCTCACTCATTTTTAACCATTTTTTGTATTTTTAAAAATTTTGATTATTTTAATTATTTTAATTCAAAGTATGTTTTAAAAAATGAAATATTTTCACAGAAATGGGTCTTATTTTTATAAAATGCCCCTTGATCACAAGAAACTCAGAAAAATAATCTTCATAATTTTTCTAAGCATATTTAATTTAATATAATTATTTGTATACAAAAGGCAAGGTTTCCTTAAGAAATCCATTTTATTGCCTAGACTAAGCCAAATAATTTTGATATTTTTACAGTGGGTAGACATGACTTTTATGAACAATGTGGTGCCAATTTTGTTAATTTTTTATACTTATTTAATTTACAAAAATTAATACAATGTATTTACATTTAACTAAGTATAGAAATTCTCAAAATGATTCAAAGCATCACAATATTTTTCCTAGGTTTCTCTACTCACATGAAACCTACTAAAATTGTTCTAATAATTTTCCAGTGGTGTTTTGATTCATATAATTAAATTAAGTTGGAATGGTCACCTTAGCTTGAAAATTAGGGTTAAAAGCATAGAGATGCCCTCTAACCATGGAAAAATCAGAAGACATAGCCTCTATCATGAGGAACAAACCCTCAAAATTATAAGCTACGGTGAAATGTTTAAGCCATGGAGAATTAAAATACCAGAGAGGGTATTTAATTAATTAAAAATCTGGGAGTGAGAAAATAATTTTCATTTTTTTTCCATGTTATTCTCCTCTGTTCACTAAGCAAGAGGGTAAGTTTGTTTTAATTTTATGATTTCTTAAGAGAAAGATATAGATTTTTTAAGTTTAGGCATTTAAAATAATTCAAAAATCCTTATTTTTCTACATATTCACGCGGCGCTGACTGGATCCTAGCCAACTCCGAAAGAACACATGGTGCTCCGCCATTTGACGTCGCCATCCCCCTCAACTGCCAAGCAGACCACGTTTTTATGCACCACGGACTTGTCTGACTTGACCTCCTCCTTTCATTGAATACAGGCGCGATCGAGGGACTCTCCGTTATCGTTCCCAAGTGACCTATCCCGTGAGCCGTTCACACTAAAACCTTAAGATCTCGGCCTAGACTCAACCAAATTACATGGGGTTTGCTCCTAAACCTTCATCTACTCAAGACAAACACATCTATATGGTTTATACGGTATGAAATACAGTAAATATGTATGGAGGGTCAAAACAAGCTCGATTTAGGGTTGGAGTTAAATACATTTGTCTAAGAGGGGAGGCCTCAACTAAATAGTTGTGGTAGATTTGTTTAGTCCCAACAAACTTCTGTATGAAGTCTTGTGCCCTCGTGAATGGTCTAGATATGATTTCAACCAAGCTCGATTTCAGGTGTTGATCAAAGTCTATGCTACGGGCTACTTCAGACGGGGCTTTTATGGGGAATCAACTTATCTCACTATGGGGATGGTGTGTGCACAATTAATTGAAGTTTTGAGCATTGTGGAGCTGTGGAGAGTTCTGTTCCTGTTTTGGGGCAAATTTTAATGGAGAAAATGGCTCAAAGGTGTGGCTATCAATGGCTGAGGGCAAGGGGATTGCACTTGGGATGGTTTGGCAAAGCTCTGGTGAGATTTTGGTAGAGTTTCCTTAGGGTTCTAAGGACTCACTTCCTTGGCCATGAAGAGCTCCATTTAAAGCCATGGCTGCCTGGAGGAGCTCAGGGCTTGGAGTTGGGTGCTAAAGCTTGCTTTGATGGAGTGAAGAAAGTCTTTGATGACCGAAGGGAGTGAGCCAAGTTAGGGAGGTTCACTTTTGGTTTTCGCCACTTGTGGCTCCCTTGGGCTTGCTATTTCTGGTGGCTGAGGAGGTGGCTGGCGAGGGTTCAGTCACTTCTTGGCTCGAAGAGGTCAGAGGGTGCTTAATGATGGTTAACCCCCAAGGGTAAGCAATGATGAAGGAGATATTTGAGTTTATGGGGTGAAATCACTTAAATCAAGTGACCATTGGTTCATAGATCACTTTGGCTGGTTTAGGTGGGTTTAGCCTGGTCCATAAGGTGTGCTTAGTGGTTGTGGGGTCCTTAATTTGTTGACTTTAGGATGGCTAAGTCAACTTTCGTGCATGGGTCCAATTTGGGTTCAAATGGCTAAAATTTGGATGATTGTAATGTAGATTTTTAGTGAAGGATTGAAATGATTTTGAGTCCATTTGGAAGCTCAATTTGAAGGACTTTGGGATTTTAGTCAATTGGGCATGTTGGACTAGACTTGGGTCTAGGTTGGGCTAAGTCCAAATTGATTATTTAATATAGTTTATAGGAATGTAATGAAGAGTTTTCAACATAAATTGGGTGACAATTTTGGGATTAAGGCATTCACCAAGGCCAATCAAATGTCACATTTGATGTGTAGGAGTGTATGAAGAGTTTAGGACTCAAATTGGGGCAAATTGAGTAGGTTATGGGGTTCAATTATGTGAGATTAGGTCATAGAGTCAAAATTGGGGGGTTTTGATTTGGATCAAAATTGAGCTCAAAGCATGGGCCAGTTAGGATTAGATTTGGTTTGGATTAGTCATTTGAAAGGTGAATTTGAGTTTATAATTGAAATTGAGGGAAATTGGGGCTAAATTGATGGACATTTGGGATGAATTTGGGGAAATTTTGGGGGTTTTGGTCAAATTGGTCAAATTACCCAAATTAGGTTCAATTGAAGGATCCAAATTGGTTTTGGAGAAACTTGATTTTGGAGGTTTTGGGAAAGTTTGGGGTGCCAAGGGTATTTTTGTAATTTTGGCAATTTGGGTTGGAGGTTTTGGGAAAGTTTGGGGTGCCAAAGGTATTTTTGTAATTTTGGCAATTTTGGGGGTATTTTTGGCAATTTTGCAATTTTTGGGTTGATTTAGGTGATTTGGGTATTTTGAAATGGTTTGAAATTATTTTTGAACAAATTTGGGTATTTTGGGTGAAATTAGGATTTTGACCAAATTTGAGATTTGGGGGTGTTTAGGTAATTTGGGTGGATTTAGGGGAAAAAGGCCAAATTGGGTATTTTTTTATGGAATTGAGATGTCAACCACCACGTATGAGCTATGGACCAATGAAATCCCTATTTGGGTCCTCTATGTATTGTTCTTGGCTAAACCTTAGCCTAGGGCTAGTGGGTTTAGGGGACCATCTACATGAGTCTCCCAAAACATCAAGGTGTCAAAGTCAACAACTTTAGGTTTTAGGGTGTGAGTGATTATGGGTGATAGTGAGTGACAGTGAGTGCAAGTGGGAGCAAGTGAGTGAACCAGTTCAAAACCAACACCCAAAGTCAACCATAAGGTCAATCAGTCCTATGGGGATTCATCTTGAGCTTCCTCATAGTGACTCTACCTACTAAGTGCTAGAGGTTAGGACCAGTTTATTAAATTTCAAGTTGAGCAAGCAGGAGTTTAGAGTTTCTAATGGTGAAGGTTCCTCTTCTACTTTTTTAGGAATAGTCAACAGGAAAATCTTATGGCTAGACCTTAGGCAACTAAAGAGGGAAAACTAAACCTCAACAAAAATTGAGGTCAAGGAACGGAACCCCAATAGGTTTGGTGTGCTGGGCAAAGCACAACGCGCATATTGGCATTGACCGACGAGGTCAAAAAAACCAATACAAACTCTTAAGTCGACAGACATAGAAAGGAGGGTAGAATTTGAGTGCTAGTTATTTCCACTAGGGAATATGACATGTGAGTATTTGATCAAAATCAAAGAGAAGAAACTTTAGCTGGGGATTGTAGAGTGGGTTTCAAATTATCAAGTTTCAGGTGTTTATAGAGGATGAGAATCATTATGTAGGTGCTGAACCCAAGAAGAGGAGATAGAATTTATGTACCGACCTCAAAAGGAGGGAATCAGAAGTTAGGGGCTGATCCCGAGGCGAGAGTCGAAATTCAAGTATCAATCTCAAAAAGAGGATTGGAAGTTAGGGACCGATATTGAAAGAAGAGAATCATAAGTTAGGGACTGATTCTAAAAATGAAAATTGAAATTTAAGGATCAATCACAGAAAGAGAATCGAAAGTTACGGACCGACCTCGAAAGAAGGGAATCAGAAGTTAGGGACTGATTCTGAAATGAGAATTGAAATTTAAGGATCAACCTGAAAAAGATGATCGGAAGTTAGTGACCAAACTCAAAAGAAGGGAATCCGAAGTTAGGGACTAATTCTGGAAATGAGAATTAAAATTTAAGGATCAATCTCAAAATGAGGATTTAAAGTTAGGGACCAAACTCGAAAGAAGGTAATCAGAAGTTAGGAACTGTTTTTGAAAATGAGAATTGAAATTTAAGGATCAATCTCAAAAAGAGGATCCGAAGTTAGGGACCGATCTCAAACAAGGGAGTCAGAAGTTAGGGACTCATTTTGAAAATAAGAATTGAAATATGAGGATCAATCTAAAAAAGTGGATCAGAAGTTAGGGACCGATCTCAAAGAAGGGAATCAGAAGTTAGGGACTAATTTCGAAAATGAGAATTGAAATTAAAGGATCAATCTCGAAAAGAGGATTGGAAGTTAAGGACTGATCTTAAAGAAGGGAATCAAAAGTTAGGGACTGATTTTGAAAATGAGAATTGAAATTTAAGGATCAATCTCAAAAAGAGGATCAAAAGTTAGGGACTGACCTCGAAAGAAGGGAATCAGAAGTTAGGGACTGATTTTGAAATGAGAATTGAAATTTAAGGTTCAATCTCAAAAAGAGGATCGGAAGATAGGGACCGCTCACGAAAGAAGGGAATAATAAGTTAGGAGATGATTCTGAAAATGAGAATTGAAATTTAAGGATGAATCTAAAAAAGAGGATCGAAAGTTCGGGACCGAACTCGAAAGAAGGGAATTAGAAGTTAGGCACTGATTTCAAAAATGAGAATTGAAATTTAAGGATCAATCTCAAAAAGAGGATCACAATTTAGGGACCAATATTAAAGATGGGAATCAGAAGTTAGGGACTCATTCCAAAAATGAGAATTGAAATTTAAGGATCAATCTCAAAAAGAGGATCGGAAGTTAGGGACTGGTTTTGAATGAAGGGAATCAGAAGTCAGGGACTGACTCCAAAAATGAGAATTGAAATTTGAGGATCAATCTCAAAAAGAGGATTGGAAGTTAGGGACCAAACTTAAAAGAAGGGAATCAGAAATTAGGAAGGATAAATCTCAAAAAGAGGATCGAAAGTTAGGGACCGATCTCAAAAGAAGGGAATTAGAAGTTAGAAACTGATTCTGAAAATGAGAATTGAAATTTAAGGATCAATCTCAAAAAAAAGATCGAAAGTTAGGGACCAAACTCGAAAGAAGGGAATCAGAAATTAGGAAAGATAAATCTCAAAAGGAGGATCGAAAGTTAGGGATCGATCTCAAAAGAAGAGAATTAGAAGTTAGGGACTGATTCCGAAAATGAGAAATTAAATTTAAGGATCAATCTCAAAAAGAGGATCGAAAGTTAGGGACCAATCTTAAAAGAAGGGAATCCGAAGTTAGGGACTGATTTTAAAAATGAGAATTGAATTTTAAGGATCAATCTCTAAAGAGGATTAGAAGTTAGGGACCGACCTCAAAATAAGGGAATCAAAAGTTAGGGACTGCTTCCAAAAATGAGAATTGAATTTTAAGGATCAATCTCAAAAAGAGGATCGAAAGTTAGGGACCAATCTCAAAAGATGGGAATCAGAAGTTAGTGACTGATTCCAAAAATGAGAATTGAAATTTAAGGATCAATCTCAAAAAGAGGATTGAAAGTTAGCATTTGATCTTAAAAGAAGGGAATAAGAAGTCAGGGACTGATTCCAAAAATGAGAGATGAAATTTGAGGATCAATCTCAAAAAGAGGATTGGAAGTTAGGGACCAAACTCGAAAGAAGGGAATAAAAAATTATCTCAAAAAGAGGATCAGAAGTTAGTGACCAATCTCAATGAAGAGAATTAAAGGGACTGATTCCGAAAATGAGAAATTAAAATTAAGGATCAATCTCAAGAAGAGGATCAGAACTTAGGGACCAATCTTAAAAAAAAGGGAATCAGAAGTTAGGGACTGATTTCAAAAATGAGAATTGAATTTTAAGGATCAATCTCCAAAAGAGGATCAGAAGTTAGGGACCGACCTCGAAAGAAGGGAATAAGAAGTTAGGGACTGCTACCAAAAATGAGAATTGAATTTTAAGGATCAATCTCAAAAAGAGGATCAGAAGTTAGGGACCGATCTCAAAGAAGCAAGTCAGAAGTTAGGTTCTGAAAATGAGAATTGAAATTTAAGGATCAATCTCAAAAAGTTGAACAGAAGTTAGGGACCAATCTCAAAGAAGGGAATCAGAAGTTAGGGATTGATTCCCAAAATGAGAACTGAAATTTAAGGATCAATCTCAAAAGACGATCAGAAGTTAGGGACCGACCTCGAAAGAATCATAAGTTAGGGACTGATTCTGAAATGAGAATTGAAATTTAAGGATCAATTTCAAAAAGAGGAACGAAAGTTCGGGACCGATCTCGAAAGAAGGGAATTAGAAGTTAGGGACTGATTTTAAAAAAGAGAATTGAAATTTAAGGATCAATCTCAAAAAAGGGATCGGAAGTTCGAGATCAAACTCAAAAGAAGGGAATCTGAAGTTAGGGACTGATTCCAAAAGTGATAATTGAATTTTAAGGATCAATCTCAAAAAGAGGATCAGAAGTTAGTGACTGATCAAAAAGAGGGGAATCAGAAGTTAGGGATAGATTCCAAAAATGAGAATTGAAATTTAAGGATCAATCTCCAAAAGAGGATTGAAAGTTAGGGACCGATCTAAAAAGAAAGGAATCAGAATTTAGGGACAGATTTCAAAATAGAGAATAAAAATTTAAAGATCAATCTCAAAAAGAGGATCGGAAGTTATGGACGATCTCAAAAGAAGGGAATTAGAAGTTAGGGACTGATTATGAAAATGAGAATTGAAATTTAAGGATCAATCTCAAAAAGAGGATCATAAGTTATGGACCGATCTTGAAAGAAGGGAATCATAAGTTAGGGACTGATTCTGAAAATGAGAATTAAAATCTAAGATCAATCTCAAAAAGAGCATTGGAAGTTTGGGACCGATCTCAAAAAATTGGAATCAGAAATTAGGGACTGATTCCGAAAATGAGAATTGAAATTTTAGAATCAATCTCAAAAAGAGGATCAAAAGTTAGGCACTGATCTCAAAAGAAGGGAAGCAGAAGTTTGGGACTAATTCCGAAAATGAGAATTGAAATTTAAGGATCAATCTCAAAAAGAGGATCGTAATTTAGGGACTGATCTCGAAAGAACGAAATCAGAAGTTAGGGATTGATTCCGAAAATGAGAAATGAAATTTAAGGATTAATCTAAAAAATGGAATTGGATGCTAGCGTCCGATATTGAAAGAAGGGAATCATAAGTTAGGGACTAATTCTGAAATTAAGAATTGAAATTTTAGGATCAATCTCAAAAAGAGGATCAAAAGTTTGGGACCGAACTCAAAAGAAGGGAATCAGAAGTTAGGGACTTATTTTGAAAATGAGAATTGAAATTTAAAGATCAATCTCAAAAAGAGGATTGGAAGTTACAGACCGATCTAAAAGAAGGGAATCAGAAGTTAGGGACTGATTCCAAACATGAGAATTGAAATTTAAGGATCAATCCCAAAAAGAGGATCGGACGTTGGGGAACGATCTCAAAAGAAGGGAATTAGAAGTTAGGGACTGATTCCAATAATGAGAATTGAAATTTAAGGATCAATCTCAAAAGTGGATCGGAAGTTATGAATTGAAATTTAAGGATCAATCTCAAAATAAGGATCGAAAGTTAGGGACCAATCTCAAAAAAAGGGAATCAGAAGTTAGAGACTGATTCCGAAAATGAGAATTGAAATTTAAGCATCAATCTAAAAAAAAAGGTTCCGAAGTTAGGGACCGACCTCAAAAGAAGGGAATCAGAAGTTAGGGACTATATCCTAAAAATGAGAATTAAATTTTAAGGATCAATCTCAAAAAGAAGATCGAAAGTTAGGGACCGTTCTCAAAGAAGGGAGTCAGAAGTTAAGGACTAATTCAAAAAATGAGAATTGAAATTTAAGGATCAATCTCAAAAAGAGGATTGGAAGTTAAGGACCAAACTGAAAGAAGGTAATCAGAAGTTAGGGAGTGATTTTGAAAATGAGAATTAAAATTTAAGTATCAATCTCAAAAAGAAGATCGGAAGTTAAGGACCGATCTCAAAGAAGGGAATAAGAAGTTAGGGATTGATTCTCAAAATGAGAATTAAAGTTTAAGGATCAATCTTAAAAGAGGATCAGAAGTTAGGGACCGACCTCGAAAGTATCATTCAAATGGCCATGAGGTGACTGTTGGGTGTAGCACATTTGGAGGTTGGTGCAAGGCCACCCCTTGCTCTTGGCACTGGTGTCATTTTTTGGTTGTATCCATACAGTCAAATATTATTGCCAGCCAATAATATCTGAATATCTTGATCTTCAATATCATTTTTCGCCCTGACTAATGAGCACCATACAATCCGACATGTACTTCATTGACAATATTTTGTGCTTCTGCTTTGCTTAAACATCGTAGCCGCATCTGGTCGAATGATCTTCTGTAGAGGACATCTCCTACTAGGGCATATGACATAACCCTTTTTGTGATGTGGTGTGCTGCTGAGTTGTCCTCTGGTAGCTTTCTAGTATGCAAATATTCATTAATGGTTTGCGGAAATCTTCATTGTTATCAAAAACCACAATCATCATTTCTTTTTCTTTTCTAAGCTTGTGTATATTTTCGAGGTCGATTTGAGATAAACTTGTCTTCCTTGTACTGTAATATCAACGGAATCCTTTGGGGGACATGCCAGCTCCTTAGCATGTTTTGCTAGAGCGTCAGCATGGGCATTATCTCCCCTAAAACTTTATTGTGTACTGATGATATTCTACTAACCTTGGTTTTAAAATCTTTTACTGTCCGACGATTTGCTGGATGACGAGCTGTGAGTCACCCAAGATGGCAATGTTCAGTAAGACTATCAACTCAACCCGGTAATTAAGGCTTCATGTTCTTCTTCGTTGTTGGTACGTGGCTCCGTCAGGTGGTATGAGAACCTCAACTTACCCTTATCTGGCGTGATAAAGATCAAACCAATTCCTACTTTACTCGGTATAACTGTGCCTGATCCTTTAACTTTTCTGGCTAACGAAGCTCTATCAAAGTACATCTCCCAGCACTGCGCGCTGGAGAATTCCTATTGTAATATTTGTTCATTTGGTAACTCGTCATTAAAAGGGGACTTAGTTCGAGATGGGTGTGCAGTGAGGAAGTCTTCTAAATTTTGTCCCTTGATAGTACGGAGGGGAACAAAAGTTATTTCAAATTGTAATAAAATCATTGACCATCTTGCTAGACCCCCGAAAAGTGTTGGCCAGGTCATCAAATATTGCAACGGATTAATTTTTGAGATTTTGTGTAATCTTATGAGAAAGCATGTAGTGTTCAAGCTTTTGGGTGGAAAAAATTAAAGCTAGACAATGCTTCTCGATAGGCGGATACCTTATCTCTGTCAGTATTAGGCGACGACTCAGATAGTAGAAGGTTTTCCTTACCCTCGTCATTGACTTGGGCTAAGAGAGCTCCAATAGAGTCATCTAAGGTCGCGGTATAAAGTTGTAAAGGTTTCCCTGGGATAGGGGCTTCCAAAATAGGAGGTATAATTAAATGAATTTGGCATCCTTTTTTATTAATGCCGAGAAGGGAGATTAGAAATAAAGAGTCTCATATATTCCAACTTCCCTTGAAAAGAACGTAGTTGTTTCAAAGTTTAGGGAGGAGGCATTTCCAAGATAGCTTTAATCTTATTTGTGTTGATCTTGATTCCCCAATGACGGACAACGAATCCTATAAAATTTTTGGAGGTAACGCCAAAGGCACCCTTAATGGGATTCATTTTAAGGTCATATCGTTGTAACCGTTCAAACACAATCCTCAAATCGTATAAATGATCTATCTTTCATTTAATTTTAATGACCAAATCATTGACGTAACATTCCACTTGGTTGTGAATGAGATCATAAAAAATCTTTTTCATAGCTCATTGACATGTTGCTCCAGCGTTCATCAACCCAAACGACATCATTGTTTAGCAAAAGATCCCAATCGGCGTTTTGAAGGCTGTAAGTGTTGCATCTTCTAGAGGCATCTTGATTTGGTTGTATCTTGACGATCCGTCCGTAAAGAGGAAAATTTCATGTGTCGAAGTGATATCCACCATCATTTCTGGTATCAATAACGGGAACTCATCTTTTGGACATGCTTTGTTCAAATTCCTGAAGTCAACACAAACACGTATTTGTCCATTTTTCTTCTTAACATGTACAATGTTAGCCAACCACGTGAGGTATTGCTCTTCCCTTACAAAGTTAGCGTTTATTAACTTATTCACCTCGGCAATGACTTGCTGCTCTATTTCAAGGCACATTCTTCTTGGAGCTTGTTTTAGTGGGGTCATATCTTTGTCCACCCCGAGTTTGTGAACTGCAACCTCTGCTGATAGTCCTGGCATCTCATCATAACTCCATGAGAAGCAAACTTTGAATTAAGTTAACAATTTGATCAATTCTAAAGATTCTTCATCTTTGAGTAGAGAACTTATAAATGTAGGTCGGGGCTGCTCTTCCATCCCGAGGTTATTCCTTCAGTTCAACGACAGTTGATTTAATTTGTTCCTCAAATTCTGGTGGAGCATCTTCTATTAGCTGATCAGTAGAGTCATCCTCCACATCGAGGAAATCCTCTTCCCATTCGCTAGTAATAACCATACAAAATTTTGATCATCGACTGGTCCGACTGTACAAAATCTGAGACCTTCTTTCAAGTTGGGAGTTCTACTTTTGGCATCCCATAATTTTTCAAAAAGTTGTAATTTATCTTTTGACATTTGAGTTGGCAAATGTCCCTGTTAAATCAACTTTAGTACAGAAGGCAAAAAATAACCAAAAGGCAATTCCATTAATTCATTAGGATCATCATCCAAATTTACATGACTTTCAGTTTTGGTAGAAGTAGAAGCATGATAAAATTTGATTGGCTTTGAACTAGGGCTACAGACTTCCTTGACCTCTAAACTCTCGACCATTTAATGGAGAATCGGAGTAAGGGTCATGGTGTTCATATAGTGATTTATCCGATCATACATTGCTTCATATTCACTTTTCTTCGTATTTTCTAAGGATATCTCGTACAGAGGTTTCTTCTATTTTATCATCATTATTTCATCTTCAGAACTTTCTTCATCATTAATGTAGATGGTCGGCCTAGTCTGTTTAGCAATAAAATTGGTTCTCGCTCGTCCACGTCCCTGGCCTCCACCTCGGGTGTGCAAACTAAAAGAACCCCAACCAACTCATTACAAAAGAGTAGTGGAAGATCACTGAAGCAGAGTTGAATGGCTCTGCCATTGTAATTCTTCTGAATCTTCACTCTTATTGGTCACAATTTCACGAGAGAAGATAGTTTTCTTTGGAGGCACGTAGTAGGCGGCATCTTCATGAATTCCAACTCCATGAACTAAGAATAGTTGTAGATTTCCCTTGATGCAATGTTCTTATCCTTCCTTGTAGTACTTAATGCATTGGTGTAGAGACGACAAAACGATGTTGTGTTCATGAATCCATGATCGACCAGGTAGAACATTAAAAGAGGTCTCGACATTGTTGATATGGATTTTTGCAGTTGTTGCTAGTTTTCCAACTTTCATAAGCAATGTAATTGATCCAAGATCTATCGCTCCATTTTGGTTGAATCCTTTTAGCATCTTTTTATCGGGCGTAAGCTCCTGAGCTTCAATGTATAGATATGCCAATGTTCGTAGGCTCATCAAGTTGAGTGATGCTCGAGGATCTACTAAAACTTTGGATAACACAAATCTGCCGATGTTAACGGAGATATAGAATAGATGATTGTGGTCTGCGGTACCAAGCATCAAATCTTCATCTATGAAAGTTACCCCAGACTGTTCTTTCAATGAGCAAACTTCATCCGAGGATGTACTGGCCAACTAGGCTAAGCAAATCTCTGGGTCAAGCAAAGCTGTAACCAGAGACTCTCTCATGTCCTTTGACATGATTAGAGCATCGTAGATGCTTAATTTGGCCGGTAACTTCCTAAGATGATCTAGCACATTGTAATCCATTTTGTATGATCCTCCTATTTTTTCTTGGTTATGTGTTTCTTCCACTGGCAGAGGTGGAGAGAGCTCTTCTCCAGTTAATATTTGCTTTTGTTTATCAACTGGAGTTGTCTTCAAGGGTAACACTCTTCAGCTCCTTAAGTTCATTTCTTTAATTTCCTCTTCTTGAGATATCATTGTCTAATCTTTTGGTATTTCTTCTTTGTCAGAAAGATCTAATGTAATGGTGAGTGATGAGCCGTGGCGCTCAAGGATTGGTTTTGCACTCCCGGTGCTGTCATTGGCGGTATTGTCGATGTCTTCTTCAGCTTCTCAATAAGTTCTTCAGACTCGAGTACGATTTAAGGATCATTTTAGGAATCAAGATCGAGGCCAGATTGGTCAAAATCGGTTACGTTATCATCAGAAACAGTTAAAACGTAGAAGAAATCATAATAATTATATTCATAAGACCCCAGAGGGACAAAAAGATAATCATAAAAGGTCAGGGGTTTGAGGATTGTCTTCCCCGTTTGTGAGAAAACTAAGCTAGCAGAGGCAATCCCTATCCTACCCCCCGTGCTATCAGTCTTTGTGGTGGTATTCTTCTTCTTCTTTGACGATGACGGATCTTTTGGCAAAATCTTCATCTTAGGTTTGACAGGCTGAAGACTCTGAATGGGAGTTTATTTTGACGCAGACTGGATCTGATTCAGTATTTTTTTGGACAATTCGCTCCAAACTGTATTCCATCCATCTTTCTCAGTATATGGGTCAATTGGAGAGATTGGCTCAGCCGAAATCATATTTATAGAACCTTTTTTAGGTTCTCTTAAATATTCTTTCGAGATCGTTATATTCTCTTCTTTGAGTTTTTTCTCAAGCCAATCATTGAAGATAAAACAATCTTCTATTGTGTGTCCAAGCAATCTGTGATATGGACAATAATTTGGTTGATCTTTCTTGTCGACCTCTTTGGGTTTCCTTGGATCTGGTAATCTGAACCAGGCTTCTTCATTAGACTTTTGAACATCTTAGATACGGCTTCGTCTTTAAGGGAATATACCACTTTATGTCATTCTGCCAAAGATATTCTCTTATTCTCTGCTCGGGATCTCTTGCTGGATAGGCCATATTGTTGTGTCTATTTTTAAGCATGCTGTGATGACGATTGATGAGGATTTTCTACATGTATCATCTTTGGTTGCTTTCCTTTATCAGCAGTTTCCACTGTTCCAAACTTCTTTTCAAATACTGTGGTTGCCTTGGATTTCACATGAGAATCCATATGTTTGATCTCTTCTTGAAGACTGTTGGCTTTGTTGAGTAGCTTCTCGAAGGATTTGATGGTGAGTCCCTTGAGCATGAAAGCTATTGGCCCATGAATGCTCTTGAGTAAGATCTCAATCGCCTGTTCTTCCTGCAGCTGAGGTTCACATTTCATGCTAAGGTTCCCTACCTAAAATTTTAATCCACTAAAGTCTCGTTGGGTTTCTATTTTTCCATTTCAAGATCTCTAATAGAGATGTGGTGTTGCACTCCAGCAAATCTTTTCACAAACAACTGTTCTAGCTTGAAGAATGTCTTAACTGATACATTGGGTAATTCACCATACCAATCAAAAGCGATCCCTAATAGGCTGCTGACAAACTGATGGAAAATCAAGGCTTCGTTACCTCCATAATTAACACAACTGGCTCGAAAATGTGCTATATGTTGCCTGGGATTTCCAGTCCCGTCGAATATCTTAAAGTTTGGTGACACAAAACACTTAGGGTATGGTATGACTTTGAACTCCTTTGAATAAGGTCTACCCATTAAAAACAATGCACCACCCTTAGATTGGGTTAAGGCCTCCCGAACTTGTTCAACCATTTGCTTGAATTCTTTTTCTGGCATGGCGCTTGATGGAGAATCTTTCTTCGGTTGATCATCACTGTTCGCTGAGGCAACTTACCTCCTTTCATCTGTGATATGTATGATCTCTGGTTGGTTGATTTTTGGAGAGGCTAACTGTGGGGGTCGAGACAGTCCCTAAATTGTGTACATGGCAGTCATGGCTATGGTCATCTCTTCCATCCTTTTCTCCAGTTGGCTGACTTATTCATCCCTTAAGAAGATAGCCCTACGTAGCTCATCTACGGCATTCTCTTCAACGAGAGGTTGAGCATCGCGCGCATATGTAGTGGCTCTAGTCTCGATGACATGGACATCCATGAAATCTTTTTCGAGGTACTTGTTAAAGTCAAAATCTTTGTCATCATCAATGGAGACACCATGTTCTCGGGCTAACTCGAAAATCTCAATCTTAAGCTTTTCAACCTTTTCTTTGATTATTGATTATTAGATTGTCTTAAGGTATGGAGAACCCTATTGGACCTCCTCAACTTGGTCCTCCATCTCGCTAGCAACTACTACAACAATGTCAGATACTTCGGACCCTGGCTTCATTCCATGATCTTGCTCTGCGGGCTTACTGGACTATATCAGTACAACGACCTTAGGTATCCATACCTTTTTCTTTGACGGTGATGTCTTGAGATGGAGTGTCTTGGCAGAAACATTGGTATGTCAAGGAGAGGTATGCTCCCAATGTTACAGACCAGATACAGTACTGGGCAATTTCTTCATTTTTTCCTTTGGGACTTTAAGAACAACTCTGAGGTAGGTGATTGGTAGAATTCTTAGACCCCAGACGTGACTTGACTGGTTGACAGCCCGCGATTCTAATAATAGTGGAATCAGTAGTAACTATGGTGATATCAACTCTGCTTCCTAAATAGAACCAGACGGGAATGCGAGTAGGTAAAATTTCAGTTGACCTTTGAGATTGTCTGACAGATTTGACCTCCTTTAGAATTTCTTTTTTTCATGCGAGGGGATGCTGCATGTCCCACTCGTTTGAGTAACTCGCCAACAGAACAACCTTCTTTAGCAGCTAGTCTATAAAAAATTGAACTGACTCGGGTAATAGGAGCAGGCTTATTACTCTCCCCACTATGCCCATAAAGTGACGGTAAAGCAGCAGCAATCTTTTGGACACTCTCGTACTTGTTAGGGTCCATTAAAAGATGGAACCTACTTCCTCGCAGAAGTGGATAGGTTTCTGACAATGCTGAGTCATCCTCATGAGGATCTTCGTCAGCAGGTACTTCCTAAAAAATCTAGGCTGTAGTATCCCTCTGAACCTTCTTGTTACAGATTTTCCTTTGGGTTCGGGTTAATGTTGCAGTCCTCAAACTCGATCTGATTTCAAATATTGACGGCGGAATAACCAATCCTTCGGTTGCGTCTTCAAAGATAATGACCTCTTTTCCCTTAGCAGCAGCGGGAACAGTAGGCTTGGTAGGTGCCATGACAGCAGTAGTTTTGACCTTCCTGTAAGGGGGAAAATCATGAGGGCAGTTCAGGTTAAACTTGGCAAACGGTTCTTGAACCTCTAGAACGGCGACTTTCATTATGACGAACGGGGCTTTCCCGAGAACCACCTTGAGATCTTCAAATCCTTCTCTAAACTTGATGGTAGGAGCGACATTGCGGGCATCATGGCTCGTCGGCACGTTTCAAGAGAAAGTGAACGATGGGAATGCCATTGCAGCAGCTTTAAAAAGAAAGCTCTGAGTTAGTTATTTGGACACTACCTCGTAATCATAAAGTGAACACTAAAATTAATAAAGGTCAATCTGTAGACCGGGTAAGTCCTTATTTAATTTGTGGAGGTTTTAAATTAATAGTAAAAATAGTTTCAAAGTAGAAATATTTAATTAATATAAGGAAAATCAAAAGAGTTCGCGCAACATGACACAATCTGATTTAATTTGCAAAACAACAAATCAATCTTGATAGGGAAAGTGAAGTTTTAGGACCTAGTGTAGGACCAACTTAACAACGTACAATGCCCAGGTGGAACTGGTCCACCAGCACACCTATTGGGTGTCCGACCCACATGAAGATTAAAAAGTCCTTAATGGCCTCCTTAACCTCTTTATTCAAAGGTGGTCGAGTAGACGGTTCTAAAGTCCAAGGACTTGATCCTACTTTCCCAAGACAGAAATGGGTAAAGCTTGCCATTGAGAGAAATGGAATTTGGTTCATGAGGGACGTGAACACATTACCGATGTATGAAGATAATATTTCTTGATTTAAATGGATAAAAAAGCTAGTCCCCAGCAGAGTCGCCAGAAGTTGTCGGCACTATTTTTGGTTGGAGGAGTCGCCTGTTGAAAACTGTCGGCCGCTGGAATCGAAATCCCATCGCCCGCTTCGCAGAGGCATTTAATTTACTTATNATATATATATATATAGTTTATAAAAATATGAAATCAAACTGACCCCAAAATATGGAACAGTAGGCTTGGTAGGTGCCATGACAACAGTAGTTTTGACCTTCCTGTAAGGGGAAAAATCATGAGGGCAGTTCAAGTTAAACTCGGGAAACAATTCTTGAACCTCTAGAACGACGACTTTCATTTTGACGAACGTGGCTTTCCCGAGAACCACCTTGAGATCTTCAAATCCTTCCCTAAACTTGATGGTAGGAGCGACATTCCGGGCATCATGGCTCGTCGGCACATTTCAAGAGAAAGTAAACAATGGGAATGCCATTGCAGCAGCTTTAAAAAGAAAGCTCTGGGTTAGTTATTTGGACACTACCTCGTAATCATAAAGTGAACACTAAAATTAATAGAGGTCAATCTGTAGACCAGGTAAGTCCTTATTTAATTTGTGGAGGTTTTAAATTAATAGTAAAAATAGTTTGAAAGTAGAAAGATTTAATTAATATAAGGAGAATCAAAAGAGTTCGCACAACATGACACAATCTGATTTAATTTGCAAAACAACAAATCAATCTTGATAGGGAAAGTGAAGTTTAGGACCTAGTGTAGGACCAACTTAACAACGTATAATGCCCAGGTGGACCTGGTCCACCAGCACACCTATTGGGTGTCCGACCCCACATGAAGATTAAAAAGTCCTTAATGGCCTCCTTAACCTCTTTGTTCAAAGGTGGTCGACTAGACGGTTCTAAAGTCCAAGGATTTGATCCTACTTTCCCAAGACAGAAATGGGTAAAGCTTGCCAATGAGAGAAATGGAATTTGGTTCATGAGGGACGTGAACACATTACCGATGTATGAAGATAATATTTCTTGATTTAAATGAACAAAAAAGCTAGTCCCCAGCAGAGTCGCCAAAAGTTGTCGGCACTATTTTTGGTTGAAGGAGTCGCCTGTTGAAAACTGTCGGTCGTTGGAATCGCAATCCCGTCGCCCGCTTCGCAGAGGCATTTAATTTACTTATATATATATATATATATATATATATATAT
>JXCR01049234.1:57662-69404 GCA_002079205.1 Phalaenopsis hybrid cultivar | reverse complement strand
TATATATATATATATATATATATAGTTTAGAAAATTATGAAATCAAACTGACCCCATATGTTTCATAGTTTAAATGAAGGAGCACTATACCTCAAATATTGTATCTATCCCAAAAGATAAACACAAAACTTGATGATGAGACTCAATCAAATAAACTATGAAATATATGACATCTGTTTGGTCTGTGAAACTGTTTTATTTGCCGACAAGTTCCTTTATTTAATATGAAGAATTAAATAGGGTTTATATTAAGCTAGGTTCGGACAAATTTCCTATAAGAGCAAGCCCCTGTAGTTAATTACATCTTAGATAACTGAAGTCACCTAAAAAAACTCTCGATAAAAATCAGGAAATATTATTTTCAAGGAGTTAAAAAGGATAGGATTTTTCATTGAAATCGGACAAAGAGGTGTGAAAGAGGAATAGTTCAAATTTGGAGCATTTTGTTGTAAAGTCCAAAGGAGTAAGAACTAGGGCATGCCACAAATTTGAAGGAGTACCTCAGTGACGTCCCAAGCTATCCTTAGGTTTGGCTTTATTTTTGAGGAGAAATTATTAAAGTGTTTCTTCCTGCTAATTTTATTTGTTGGGGCTTACATTCATGTGAAACAACCACACAAATATCCTGAAAGATATGAGGATTTAGGTCGTAACAAACGACAATCTCGGAATCCTAAGATGAGTTTAGGCTTAGATTCTACAACAAAGCTATACAAAAGCCTAAAGATAAGGTGAGGATTTATGTTGCATAAGCAAACAACCTCAAAATCCTATGGCTTATTGTTTAATTCTAAGAAAGGAAATTGGTTTAGCTAGGGAAGACATGTTGGCCTAAGGTTAGGAGAGGTTAAAATTGATTACTGAAAATGGTCCATATGAATTCCATAAAGAGTTTTCAACATAAATTGGGTGCCAATTTTTGGATTAAGGCATTCAATTTGGGGTAATTTGGAGACATGGCCAATTTGGGGAAAATTTAGGGATTTTTGAATTTGGGTTGAGATTAAATGAAATTGAGGCTCCACCAAGGCAAAATTAAAGTTCAATTTTATGTGTATGATTGTTATGAAGAGTTTATGATTCAAATTGGGGCAAATTGAATAGGTTATGGGGTTCAATTTGGTGGGATCTTATGGGGCCAAAATTGGGAGTTTGACTTAAATCAAAATTGATCTCAAAGTATGGGATAATAAGGCTTGAAATTTGTTTATATTGGTCATATAAAATGTTAATTTGAGTTTAGAATTTAAATTGGGGGGAAATGAAACAAAATTGATGTACATTTAAGGTAAATTTGGGGAAATTATGCCTTTAAAGGCAATTGGAGGGTCCAAATGGGTTTTGGAGACATTTGGAGTGATTTTGGAGGCTTTGGGAAAGTTTGGGGTGCCAAGGGTATTTTTGTAATTTTGGCAAATTTAGGGTTATTTTGGTAATTTTGGAATTTTTAGGTGGATTTATGTAATTTGGGCATTTTAAAATGGTTTGAAATGATTTTTTGAACAAATTTGGGTATTTTGGGTGAAATTAGGATTTTTGGCCAACTTTAGGTTATCGGGGTGTTTAGGTAATTTGGGTGGATTTAGGGGCAAAAGACCAAGTTGGGTATTTTTAGTAGATTTAGGAAGCCAACCACCACATGAGAACTATGGACCAATGAGATCCCCATTTGGGTCTTGCATGTACTGGTCTTAGCTAAACCCTAGTCTAGGGCTAGTAAGTTTAGGGGACCATCTACATGAGTCTCCTAAACTTACTAGGGTTGTGAGTGAATGTAAAAGGTTCATTTGTGTGTATGTGTAGACTTGAGGAAGGCCCAGGGCTAACTCTAAGGCCAAACAATCCTATGGTGACTCCTTTTGAGCTCCCCTGTAATGGTTACACCTACTAAGTGCTAGAGGTTAGACATGTGGAACATCAAGATGAGTAAGGAAGTTTTTAAAATTTCTATTGTTGAGGGTTCCATCACTATACTGACCCCACCTACTAAGTGCTAGAGGTTAGGACCAATATGTGGAACTTCAAATTGAGCAAGGAGGAGTGTAGAATTTCTAATGGTGAGGGTTTCTTTTCTATTTTTCTAAGAATAGTCAACACAAAAGTCCTATGGCTAGACCTTAGACAACTAAAGAGGGAAAACTAAACCTCAACAAAAAATGAGGTCAACATCTTCCTCCATATCCAACACTATAAAGTCTACAAGGAAAATAAATTTATCCACTTTTACTAATACATCTTCTATAACTCCTTTTGGATAAGTTATTAATCAATCAGCTAACTGAAGAGTTACAGTAGTAGGGGAAATCTCTCCCAAATCTAAGCGCTTAAAAATTAATAGAGGCAAAAGATTGATACTCGCTCCTAAATCACATTAAGCTTTTGCAAAAAACTTTTCAACAATAGCACAAGGTATAGTAAAACTACCATGATCTTTTAATTTTTCAGGAAGCCTTTTTTTAATAATAACGCTACACTCTTTACTGTGTACAACAGTCTCATGATCCGTAAACTTCATTTTCTTGTTTAGTATATCACCCAAAATCCTGTGCTCAGAGCAAGGATGGAAGAGATGGCTGCAGTCATGACCGCCATGGCCACAGTTCAAGGACAATCTCAAGTACCATAATTAGCCTCTCCATAAATCAACCAACCGGAGATTGTACATATCACATATGAAAGGAGGGAAGTTGCCCCAGCAAAAAGGAATGAGCAAACAAAGAAAGATTCTCCATGAAGTATCTCTCTAGAAAAAGAAATTTAAACAGATGGTCGAAGAAGTTTGGGAGGACTTAACCCAATCTTAGGGTGGTGCATTGGTTTTAAAGGGTAAATTTTACCCGGAGGAGTTTGATGATGTACCCTACCCTATGGGTTTTTTGTCTCCAAACTTTAAGATATTCGACAGGATTAGAAATCCCAGGCAACATATAGCACATTTCCACTATAATACTAGAGGTAACAAGGCCTTGCTTTTCCGTCATTTTGTCAGCAACTTGTCAGGAATTGCTTTGAATGGCATGTTGAATTTCCCAAAGGATTAGTTAAGACATTTGTTGAGCTAGAACAATTGTTCGTGAAAAGATTTGTCGGAGTGCAACATCACGTCTCTATTAAGGATCTCATAATGGAAAAACAGAAACCCAATGAAACTTTAGTGGATTGTATTTTAAGGTGGAGAAACCTTAACATGAAATGCGAACCTCTACCACAGGAACATCAAGCCATTGAGATCTTACTCGAGCATTCATTGGCCAGTAGCTTTCATGCTCAAAGGACTCACCATCAAATCCTTTGAGAAGCTACTCAGCAAGGCTAGCAGTCTTCAAGAAGAAGTCCAACATATGGGTTCTCATGAGAAATCCAAGGCAACCAGAATTTTTGAAAAGAAATCAGGAATAGTGGCAACTGTCAATAAATGAAAATAACATATGAAGATACATGCAGAAAATCCTCATTAAACGTCGTCACAGCATGCTAAAAAACAAACACAACAATATGGTCAGTCTAGCCAACAACCGCTCAGGGAGGATCACACCGAGTGGAGAATAAGAGAATATCTTTTGTAGACCGCCAGAAAGTGGTATATTCCTTAAAAAATGAAGCCGTATCCAAGATGATTAGAAGTCTGATGAAGAAACCTGAGTTCAGATTACCAGATCCAAAGAAACTCAAAGAGGTCGACAAGAAAGATCAACCAAATTATTTCCCATATCACAGATTGCTTGGACACACTATAGAAGAGTGTTTCGTCTTTGAGGATTGGTTTTAGAAAAATCTTAAGGAAGGAAATATAACGATCCTGAAAGAATATTTAAAAGAACCTAAAAAGGGTTCCATAAATATGATTTCGATTGATCCAATCTCTCTGATTGACCTATATACTATAAAAGATGGATGGAGTACGACATGGAATAAACTCACGAGGGTCCTAAAACAGATCCAGTTTGCTTTAAAACAAGCTCTCGTTCAAAGTCTTCAACCTACAAAACATGAGATGAAGATTTTGCCTAAGGACCCGTAATCATTAAAGAAGAAGAAAAGTAATAATACCACCACGAAGACTGATAGCACGAAGGGTAGGATAAGGGCTGCCTTTACTAGATTAGTTGTCTCGGATTCAGGGATAAAATTCCTCGAACCCCTGAATTTGTGTGATTATCTTTTTGTCCCTCCCGGGTCTTATGAAAATAATGATTATGATTTCAGCTAAGTTTTAACTATATTTGGTGATAGCATAACTGATTTTGACCAATCTAGCCTTGATCTAAATTCCCAAAACGATCCTTGAATTGTACTTGAGTTCGATAAACTCGCTAACAAGACTGAAGAAGACATTAACAATACCAACTATGACAGTTCAGGGTGAAGAACCAATCCTCGAGCGCTATGGTGCATCACTTGTCATCGACTTAGATTTTTTCGACAAAGAAAAAACACCGAAAGATTCAACAATGATATCTCAAGAAGAGGAAATCACAGAAGTGAACTTAGGGAGCAAGAGAGTGTTAACCCCGATAATAGCTCCTGTGGATAAAGGAAAGCAAATAGTAACTCAAGAAGAGTTACCTCCACCTCCACTAGTGGAAGAACAACCTAACCAAGAGAAAATTGAAGGATCGTACAAAGTGGATTACAATGTGCTAGCTCATCTTAGGAAGTTGCCGGCCATATTAAGCATCAACGATGCTCTAATCCTGTTAAAGGAGATGAGAGAGTCTCTGGTTACAGCTTTGCTTGACCCAGAGATTTGCTTAGCCAAGTGGGCCAGCACATCCTCAGATAAAGTTTGCCAAGTGAAAGAACAGTCTAGGATAACCTTCACAGATGCAGATTTGTTGCTCGGTACCGCCGACCATAATTGTCCACTCTATATCTCTGTCAGCATCGACATATTTTTGTTTTCCAGAGCTTTAGTAGATCCTGAAGCATCACTCAACTTGATGAGTCTACGAACATTGGCCTATTTGGACATTGAAGCTCAGGAGCTTACGGCCGATAAAATGATGCTAAGAGGATTCAACCAAAAGGGGTAAAGAGCCCTCAAATCAATTACATTATTTATGAAAATTAGAGAACTAGTAACAACTGCTAAATTCCATATCATCAACGCCCATACCCCTTTCAATACTCTACTTGGTCGACCATAGACTCATGAACACAACAAGGTTCCATCATCTCTACACCAATGCATTAAGTACTACAAGTAAGGACAAGAACATTGCATCAAGGGAGATCTACAACCATTTTCAGTTCATGAAGTTGGAATTCATCACAATTTGTTAAAGATTTTTATGGCTTCACCAATTTGAATCACCATTTCACAAATCTCAAGACAAGGAGAAAGACAGAGAAAACTACTCAGATCTCATGGGATCACATTTCACAAATCTCGAAGACAAGAGAAAGACAGAGAAAACTACTCAGATCTCATGGGAAAAACACAACAAAACTCGGAATTCATATATAAAATTGAAGTCATACAAACTACAATAAGTAAATAACTTATCTCTAATTTCTCCCCAAGAACACTCCTCAAAGTTCCTCAGAATCTCTTCCTTTCTTTACAGCATACAGAATTCTTCTTCAAAGCAGCAAGGAGGAAGAAATCTCTCACATTCCCTCCACTCTTATAATCCCTCAATGAATTCCTCACAATTTAGACTCTCTGCACTTGTTTCACACTTCAATTTTGAGTCTCCCCCCTTTCAGGCTCTTCCAATTTTTGGTCAAAAAAGTCTTTTAAAGTTGTGGATGAGCTTTCCCAAGAGTTGCTTAAGCATTCCTTCAAAAATTGGCCTTATCCAAAGCCTGATTGGACATAACCGCCGAGCTCACAATCGGTGGCCTCGAGGGCGCCGTCGGCGGACCTTCTTAATGAATCAATTCTGGAGACTCGGGAAAATCTCGCCGTCGGCGGGGTCGATGGAGTCGTCGGCGCCCTATTTTAAACATGTCTCACTATCATAATCGTATCGACGTTCTAAACCTCCAATCCTTTCATTTATTAACTCTATGCCCTTCCGCTGCAAGGTCAACTCATTCATTAAATCATTGAGGGTAGGGGAACTAGAAGGTGGAAGGTCATAACTTGTAGAGGGAACATCTCTACTTGTAGAAGGTTCTTCACTCCTACTTCCAGTTCTCCATTTCTCATAGGATTCATAAGTCTTTAAATTTGCCTTACTAATGGGTTTCATAGGGTAAACCCATTCTTCATCTCCAATCTCCACTCCAGAAAGTTTGCACATAAATAAGGCCAGGATGTCCAAGACCTCCACTTGTCTCACTCCTTGCCGTAGTCAATATATTCTTAAGAATTATTTTCCCAACATTTATAGTTCTATTATTCTGAATATAGAAATTCAGAATAGCTCTATCTCTAGTTACCTCACTATGGTGAAAAGTCGGTAATAAAGTAGAGGAAATGAAATATTGCCACGCCTTAGAGGTGGCATTCAACATAGAAGCAAAAAAATTTACCCGTTCTTGTTGCTTTATCTTCCATATTCATTTCCCATCAGTGAGAAACTTGATCACATCATTCAGGGGGCCTTCCATAGTACTAAAGGATTCATATTGGCAGTTGTAAGAGTCTGGGACTTCGTAAAAGGTGTTGATGCGGGCGGCAGTAAATTCAACAGGAAATCCACGCACTTGAACAATTCCATCTTCAGAATAGATTACATTGGTGTAAAACTCCTTCACAACATTTGCATCAGCTTTATTGGTGGTGTAACAAAAGTTCTCCCACCTCCGCTCGGCAATAACTCGTTCAATTTCTCCTCCCGAACTTTCAAAAACTCGATCTTGTATACACTTCTTTCCTTTAAATATGGAAGTAAATTTTGTTTGAGCCATCACATTGACGAAGCGAGACTCGTCAAACTCAACCCATCTCTTTTGTTGTGGAGCCATTTCAATTAAATTATAGAAAAATTCCAAAAATTACTTCAAATATGCAAATCATGGCTTTCAATAGGAATTCTAAGAGTTCAACATTAAGATCCATGAATTTCTTCTCAAATTTTCTTCACATTCTCAAATTTTTTGAGTTCAACACTAAGATCCATGAATTTCTTCCCAAATTTTCTTCACATTCTCAAATTTTTCGTATCTCCTCAATGTGGAAAAAATTCATGGTGAAGNAGGTTTTTAAAGACGAGCAGATTCTGCTGCGCGGGCCCAACGTTATGTTCTCCGGGAGGATTTAGAGGGATCTGGTTGAATGAATAGTTAATTAATTGCTCGGACTTAAAAGTTGTGGGAAATAAAAAAGCCTGGTTGTAATATTCTGAGCAATTTATATCTATATTTATTTTATGGGAGTTATTTGTTTGAATTCCCCACTGTTGTGGGGGGTCTCTATTTGACTATTAATAATACATTGATGGATAATACACCTATAATTTAACTATTTATATACTATTAATATATACAAAATGCATTTTTTTTCATGCATAAATTTATGCACTGAAGTGTTAACCCAACAACAAAAATCTACTTTTGATATTGACTTTCCTTGTGAATTAGTTCTCATTTAATCATTAACCACTATAATAGAAAATCATGTCTTTTGTATGACAAAAACATTGTTTTAGAGTTTTAGATGTTGAGATTGTCCAAAGAACATGTTGAACTCGACCAGTCGGTNTTGACTTTCCTTGTGAATTAGTTCTCATTTAATCATTAACCACTATAATAGAAAATCATGTCTTTTGTATGAAAAAAACATTGTTTTAGAGTTTTAGATGTTGAGATTGTCCAAAGAACATGCTGAACTCGACCAGTCGGCCCGGGCAGCTCGGTTTAGCCCGACCAATCTTCAATAGGCCCGGCCAGGTACCAGCCGGCTTAGTCAAGTTCCACACAGTCCAACCTACTAGATTCATTTGGCCTAGCCAACTCCATTATGGCGGACCAATTTCTAGTCGGCCAAGTTAGGTTCCAATCAACACAGTCAAGTTCTAGCTCGCTCAACCAAGCTACATTCAGCCCGACCAGATTCCACCCGGCTCGACCCAAAAAACTTTATTTNACTAGATTCATTTGGCCTAGCCAACTCCATTATGGCGGACCAATTTCTAGTCGGCCAAGTTAGGTTCCAATCGACACAGTCAAGTTCTAGCTCGCTCAACCAAGCTACATTCAGCCCGACCAGGTTCCACTCGGCTCGACCCAGCAAACTTTATTCGGCCAGATCGGTTCTATTCTGCTGAACTAGTTTCCATTTTGCCAAGTCGGGTCTAATCAGCCTGGCCAGGTTCTAGTCAGCTTGTCCGAGCTCCGTTCGGCCTATCCAGGTTCCACTTAGCCCGACTAGCTCCATTGGGCCCAACCAGTTTCAAGTGGGTAAAGTCAAGTTCCAGTCGTCCCAACCAAGCTCTGTTCGTCTCGGCTAGGTTCCACTCAGCCTCAACCAATTTCTAGTCGAACCGACCAGGTTGCAATTGGTCCAAAAATGCCATTATGTTCGACAGGCTCCACTCGATCATCTCTCGCTTAATGCATATAAGTAGACAAGCACTTTTGTAACGAAAAAAAAAAGGAAAAACCTAATTGACATGATTGATTATAATTTTCATCCCTCTCTCTTTCTTACANCTAGTCGAACCGACCAGGTTGCAATTGGTCCAAAAATGCCATTATGTTCGACAGGCTCCACTCGATCATCTCCCGCTTAATGCATATAAGTAGACAAGCACTTTTGTAACGAAAAAAAAAGGAAAAACCTAATTGACATATTGATTATAATTTTCATCCCTCTCTCATTCTTACACTCTATTTCTAGTAAACTCGGATTCAACACCTTATATAAAAGCAATCTTAGTACATTTTGAAAGGCTTTAGTAATAATAAGAAAACTATAAAATAAGGGCATTTATAATATATCAATTTAAGTTAGGTCCCTCGACCTCTTGACTCCTCAAATAACAAACACATCAGTAATTATTATAATATATCAATTTAAATTTCATGCCATAAATAACAAATCAATTGGCCACATGTAAAGATCTTGGCTTTTGTTAATTAATTCACTTAATTAGTTTAATGATTGATAATGATAGTTGATGAATAGGTTAATATTAGTAATTAATAAAAATTAAGAAGATTTATTAATAATATTAAATGGTTTTTGGTATTATTGTAATTTTTCTTAAGTGGGCCTACTTTTGCGATGCAGATGGTTCTTATACTTTTTTTGATAAAAAGACCAATATGGGCTTCTCTTATTGTGGTCTTTTCCTACTCTGCTATTTGCTAATATTTGTTATGCTTATGTTAAGATAATGGGAATTTACTTGCATGTACCACATTTTTTATATATTTATATCTAACAACTTCAATTTTTGTTTTTTTTTTAAATCTAACACCTTAAATTTGATCTTTATATCTACAGCACTTTAGGGTCATAAACTTATCCCTGAAAATAAATATTAATATAAAAGTTTATATTTTCAATATATAATGTATAGGAAGTGATATGTATTCATGTAACCATGCATAAACTACTGACAATTATAAGAAATATTTCAAACAAAGTCAATATGACTTTCACAACGAATTATAAATGGTTATTGATGTAGTTGATATGTTATATATCTCTTAAGTTTTGAAGGCATCTCAAATCCTCTAAGAGCCTACAAGTGATTATTATACCCACTAAGAGTTGTGCTACAAGATAAACATAGTATCCATTTAACATGCTAAGTATAATTAATATTTTATAATAATATTCTAATTATACATCACCATACACAAACTATTGATAATTATAAGGAGTATTTCTAATGAAGTTATGGTGACATTCACAAAAAAATTATAAATAGTTATTCATTTAGTTGATTCATATAGAATTTTTAAGTTTTGAATGCATCTCAAATCCTTTAAGAATCTACAAGCAATTATTATACCCATTTTGAGTTGTACTGCAAGACGAACATAGTATTCATTGAACATAATACTTTCTCCAACATAAAATATAAAAGGACATATTTTACAATAATACATGTACCACAATATTATTAATGTTTCATTAAGATTTAAGTAACAACTGAACTCATTTTATGGCTATCTTCATAAGACTTGTGCATGATCTAAATAAATCCAATCGCCACTCTAGACTAAACCACCTTATACACCTATCATTTCGGGGAGAACTTCTATTTAACAAAATATAAACTTTAGATTCTTATAAAAAATATGCAAATTTTCATTCAGTAAAATTAGGATTATGAAGTATTTATATTACATGTATAATGGTGTTGCTTTCAATTGGTGATCCACCAAGGCATTAATTTGTTGAAAAGGATGTCCTTAAGCTGGTAGAAATGATTATATTAAGGGTTGTAGGGTTGAGTGGATAGGAGGTACTTTGAGGGTGATTGTTTAAGGCCTTAGAGGGGGGTAAACCTAAAGGGTCTTGGAGAATGGTAGCAGGTTTAAGGTGATAACAAGGGATAATTTGCCTTGGGATGGTTTGATGGATGTGTGTAAGACATTTTTTGAGTTGATGGAGAGGTTCTTTGAGGTTTATGGCTTCTCGTAGAAGAAAGTTTAAACTAAGGTATAATAAGAATTAGTCTTAGTTTGAGCTTCCAATAAGTCTTAGTTTGGGCTTCCAATAAGGATTCAATACTCTGGAGAATAAGAGGATGAGTGTATAAGGGAGAGGAGAAAGTAAAAAATATCGAGGATAAACCATATAAATGAGTTGGACACTAATATGTAATTATTATTACTCTCCAAAGATACACCATTTGGAATGAAACTAAACAAAAAAACTCAAGTTGGCAAACTTGGCAACTTTCTACTGTCCTCTCAAGGAGTCGCCCAGATTTGTTGATTTTGCTCTCCAGTTAGCACGCCTTTGATCACCTCTAACATTTGATCATTTAGGTCTTAGATATGTCGGATTACATACTGTCGGGTGCACTCCATGTTATCATCAATCTCTCTATTGTGAGGTCCTTCTCCATCGATTGTTCATCTTCTTATTGTTATGATCCACACTCATCACACCTTTTAGAATATTGAATAAAATTTTTTTTCATGAATGACACCTAAGGAATAGCGCATGAGAGAAGAGTGGAAAGGAAAATAAATGGAGAGATGATTTCACTGGTAGGGCTATATTCTCTTAAATGAACCGTAAAAAAAAGCATAGAGACTACTACAATAAACACTCCCCCTATTTATAGAGGATTTAATACACTATTAACATTATATTTTTTGCCCCCATCTGGATGGGGTTCACACTGGGTATTTTAGGTATTTTTCAAGTGTCGATTAATCATTTCATCATTTTTTGGCTCGATCATATCGGCTTAGTCCGTTTAGCCTGGTCAGTTCAGCTAAGTCAATTATCTTGTTCAATTATCCAGATCGACCATCCTCACACTGATTTTTAACTAAGATAACTTGATTCAGTTGGTTTGATGGGTCCCGCAATCTCCTTGTAGGGGATCTTTCTTCATTCTAAACTATTGGATTTCTGTGAGATATGCACCGACTACTTTTGATGTACAATTATTTGTTGTGTAAATGTACACCATTGCTATAAAATATTATAGGAAAATTTGCATACATACCACACAATCCTTATGTATTTACATATCTAACACCCAAATTTTGGTATCGTAAATCTATTCGTGACAAATGTATTTCACTTTTAAAAAGATAGTGATAATAATGTTTTTAATGTGATGATAAAGATTTAAGTGATGTATATGTTTAGGTGTTAGA
>JXCR01049234.1:43017-57434 GCA_002079205.1 Phalaenopsis hybrid cultivar | reverse complement strand
ATTTAGGTTGAACTGGCCAGAAGCAGCAATGCGAAGCTTGCAGCTTGCTCGTCAGCATGCAACCAGTTTACATGAACGACTGGTATACGAGGGATGGATTTTATACGACACCGGTCACCGTGAGGAAGGGATTCGCAAGGCTGAGGAATCGATCTCCATCCAAAGGTCTTTTGAGGCCTTCTTTTTGAAAGCTTATGCTTTGGCAGATTCAGGTCCTGGCTCTTCATGTTCTGCAACTGTTATCTCACTACTTGAAGATGCCTTAAGATGTCCCTCTGATAGGCTTCGAAAGGGTCAGGTACTTGTTATTGGCTAAACAAATATGTGCATTATTACTTCTACAAAAATCTACTCTTTATTACTTATCATTCTTTTTGAAAAAAAGCTTGATGTGAGTTATCCCAGAGCAAACTCCTGCCCAAAAAATGCCTTTTTTTTCCTCATTCGAGCGAAACACATCTTTTACAGAGAAATTTTGTTAGAAAACTTCTCAAGCTTCATTACTTTACTGCCAAATATTTGTTAGAATTACAAGTATTTGTTTTTGAGGGGGGAAAATAGAAATTTTGTACTTGCAGGACTTCGACTCTGAATTCAGGCTATCTTTACCCACAGCAGCTTATCTTTGTTTATTAGATGGCCAATAAATCGCATTTAACAGACGATAATATTCATTTCTTTCAATCAACAAATCCTTGCATAACTTATGTCTCTCTCATGACTTCTTCAAGTTATCTCTATGCTCATGCCATCATCCTCTATGCTAATTGAAAAAAATTATATGAGTATGGCTCTACAGGCTTTGTATCTCTCCCATTACTTATCATATGGACCGTGTTGTGAAAAATAACGGCAATAAAACGAAAAATGGAACGAGTAAAATTGTACGTAGAAAAACACTAGATCGACACACAGATTTACGTGGTTCGATAAATTTGCCCACGTCCACGGAGTTGTAGAGGATTTTATTTCTTCGAGGAATTACACCGTTGAGCGTCTCGACGTTTACAAAAAAATCTATATTTTCCTCTCTCTCTTCCTTTCTTTCTCTTAGCTCTCAAGAGGACTTGACTTGGCCATGCTTGGCTTGTGGCTTAGCTTATGACAAGTCATAAGAGACTATTTATAGAAATAATGAGAGAGCGGTAGGTGAGATGTGATAGGTGAGCGCTAGGTGAGAAAGTAGGTGAGCGGTAGGTGAGATTCTTAATTAGGAAGCCAATTAAATTTCGGTGAACCGGGTCTCTACATTACCTAACAATTCTCCCACTTGGAGACTGAGACACTGACTGCATCATCTACTAGCTGTACCGACCTTTTCCTCAAATATGATATCCTCCATCTCTGCAACTTAAATTTCTGTCTTCATGCTAGAAGACTAGCTGAAGTTGAGCACAACTTTAGCTTCTCACGAGTAACACCCTCAGTTGAGATATCATCATTAACGTAGCTTGTATCACCAAGCTCTTTCCTGGGTTACTCCTGTATCTGCTTACAACTCCCACTACATGAGCAATATCCTGCCCCTGCTCCTGCCCCTTCTGAAAGCCCTTTTCAACATGTTCAACCTTGTACCTTTTACTGCCACAAAGCGTAGTCTTCACCTGGTACACCCACTTGTTGTGCAATGTCTTCTTTCTTAGTGGAAGTTTTGTCAGCTCCCAAGTATGATTCCCTGACAGGGAATCCGTCTCCACCTTCTTGGTCAACTTTCACTTGCTCGAATTCTCATATTGTAAGATTTCTTCATAGCTCCTTGCTTCTCCACCATTGGTCTGTACAATGTCCGATTTTCCTACCGTTGGCGCTCTGACACTTTTCAGGAAATTGACATTCTTCTGCTTCTCCATAATGCACCTCTGACTCATGTGTCAACGCCTGAGTAAACCTGTAGTCATATATAGTGTGACATTTTTCTTACCTCAAGCCAGTACTAATGCTCCTTTGGTGACCTTCCATGTTCTATCTGAGAACACTACTGAATGACCACCCTCATTGAGCTGCCCAACATAGATGAGGTTTTTCTTCAACTCAGGAACTTGCCCGACCTTTTGCAAAGTCCATTTGCTCTTGTTAGGGAGTGCAATATCAACGTTTTCCATCCCCACCACATCCAGAGCGGTAGATGAGATTCTTAATTAGAAAGTTAATTAAATTTCAGTGGACCGGATATCCATATTACCCAACAGACCGTAGTATAATTCACCACCTATGTCTGCTCATTTGTTTATGGATAGAAGGCGGTGCTTCATTCGAGCTTTGTATCTAATTGTCCCTCATAAGTGAAAGGACATTCCAAAAATGATTGAGAAATTTGTTATCCCCATCAGAAACAATGGGTGAAAGCATCTCAAAATATTTCAAAAATATGTTGAAAATTTTTTTTTCTAGCCTCCTTTTTTAATGGTTTTTCGAGACATAATAAAACACTANGAATGCTAGTGATTAGCAAACCTTGAGCATTGATTGTATTGCCTCTAGTGTATTATAGAGGTCTTATGTTCCAGTCTTGTAAACAATCTCTTTGAAAATAAATGGGTAAGTTTGTGTACAAACCACCCCTCTCTAAATCCTGAATTAACGGGAGCTCCATGCTTTGTGTACACCCCTTTTTAGTATTAGCACTCACAAAAGATGTTGTAGTTTTTTATGATGAAATAAAGGCATGTAGGGATGTGAACATAGCATCAAAACTTGAAGTTATATCTTGAATTCTATGTACTAGAACGGTCAATCTTGAGAAAGAAAAAGATGAGTCTAAGTGGAAAATGAAAGAGATGGTGGATTACAAATCTGTTGATAGAGAATAAAGCATGGATGTTGATGAAGAAGAAATAGAAGTATCCAAAGGCTCTATATGTTATGAACTATGAGTTATTTGACCATTTAGACCATTTATATCTTATAGGTGCATTATTTAAGATAACCCAAATGCGCCAAAAGATGAAATTTATTCTTTTGTCCCAACATAATTTAATGCATAGAGTTGTACTTTTCCAAATTCTTCTTCATAATGAAAGTAGGTTTATTAAATGAAATAACATTTTATTTCATAATCTGAAGTGAACTTGTGATTTGGTTGATTTAGGTTGAACTGGCCAGAAGCAGCAATGCGAAGCTTGCAGCTTGCTCGTCAGCATGCAACCAGTTTACATGAACGACTGGTGTACGAGGGATGGATTTTATACGACACCGGTCACCGTGAGGAAGGGATTCGCAAGGCTGAGGAATCGATCTCCATCCAAAGGTCTTTTGAGGCCTTCTTTTTGAAAGCTTATGCTTTGGCAGATTCAGGTCCTGGCTCTTCGTGTTCTGCAACTGTTATCTCACTACTTGAAGATGCCTTAAGATGTCCTTCTGATAGGCTTCGAAAGGGTCAGGTACTTGTTATTGGCTAAACAAATATGTGCATTATTACTTCTACAAAAATCTGCTCTTTATTACTTATCATTCTTTTGGAAAAAAAGCTTGATGTGAGTTATCCCAGAGCAAACTCCTGCCCAAAAAATGCCTTTTTTTCCCTTCATTCGAGCGAAACACATCTTTTACAGAGAAATTTTGTTAGAAAACTTCTCCAGCTTCATTACTTTACTGCCAAATATTTGTTAGAAACTTTACAAGTATTTGTTTTTGAGGGGGGAAAATAGAAATTTTGTACTTGCAGGACTTCGACTCTGAATTCAGGCTATCTTTACCCACAGCAGCTTATCTTTGTTTATTAGATGGCCAATAAATCGCATTTAACAGACGATAATATTCATTTCTTCCAATCAACAAATCCTTGCATAACTTATGTCTCTCTCATGACTTCTTCAAGTTATCTCTATGCTCATGCCATCATCTTCTATGCTAACTGAAAAATCTATATGAGTATGGCTCCACAAGCTTTGTATCTCTCCCATTACTCATCATATAGACCGTGTTGTGAAAAACGACGACAATAAAACGAAAAATAAAACGAGTAAAATTGCACGCAGAAAAACACCAAAGCGACACACAGATTTACGTGATTCAACAAATTTGCCTACGTCCACGGAGTTGCAAAAGATTTTATTTCTTCGAGGAATTACACCGTCGAGCGCCTCGCCGTTTAAAAAAAAATCAATAATTTCTTTTTTCCCTTCCTCTTTCTCATCCTCTCTTTCTCTTAGCTCTCAAGAGGATTTGACTTGGTCATACTTGGTTTGTGGCTTAGCTTATGACAAGCCATAAAAGACTATTTACAGAAACCATGAGAGAGTGGTAGGTGAGATGTGGTAGGTGAGCGGTAGGTGAGAAAGTAGGTGAGCGGTAGGTGAGAAAGTAGGTGAGCGGTAGGTGAGATTCTTAATTAGAAAGCTAATTAAATTTTGGTGAATCGGGTCTCTACATTACTCAACAATTCTCCCACTTGGAGACTGAGACACTGACTGCATCACCTACTGGCTGTATTATCTACTAGCTGTACCGACCTTTTTCTCAAACATGATATCCTCCACCTCTGCAACTTAGATCCCTGTCTTCATGCCAGAAGACCAGCTGAAGTTGAACACAACTTCAGCTTCTCACGAGTAACACCTTTAGTTGACATATCACCGTCAACGTAGCCTTGTACCACCAAACTCTTTGTTGGGTTACTTCTGTATCTGCTTACAACTCTCATTGCATGAGCAATATCCTGTTCCTGTTGAAAACCCTTTTCAATAAGTTTAGCTTTGTACCTCTTACTGCCACCAAACACAGTCTTCACCCGGTACACCCACTTGTTGTGCAATGTATTCTTCCTTAGTAGAAGTTCTGTCCGCTCCCAAGTCTGATTCTCTGGCAGTGAATCTGTCTCCACCTTCTTGGTCAGCTCCCACTTGCTCGAATTCTCATCTTACAGAATTTCTTCATAGCTCCGCGCTTCTCCACCATTGGTCTGTACAAGACCCGATTTTCCTGCCTTTGGCGCTCTGACACTTTTCAGGAAACTGACATTTTTCTGCTTCCCCATAATGCACCTCTGACTCATGTGTCAACGCCTGATTAAACCTGTAGTCATATATAGTGTTACAATTTTCTTACCTCGAGCCAATACTAATGCTGCTTTGGTAACCTTTCAGGTGCTATCTGAGAACACTACCGAATGACCACCCTCATTGAGCTGCCCAACAGGGATGAGGTTTTTCTTCAACTCAGGAACTTACTTGACATTTTGCAAAGTTCATTTGCTTTTGTTAGGGAGTGCAATATCAACGTCTCCCATACCCACCACATCCAAAGCGGTAGGTGAGATTCTTAATTAGGAAACTAAGTAAATTTCAGTGGACCGCGTCTCCATATTACCCAACAGACCGTAGTATAATTCACCAGCTATGTCTGCTCATTTGTTTATGGATAAAAGGCAGTGCTTTATTCGAGCTTTGTATCTAATTGTCCCTCATAAGTGAAAGGACCTTCCAAAAATGATTGATAAATTTGTTATCCCTCTCAGAAACAATGGGTGAAAGCACAAAATATGTTGAAAAAAAATTTTGCTAGCCTCCTTTTTTTAATGGTTTTTCGAGACATAATAAAACACTTTCTTATTGAAACAATTCACTATGATGAGTATTTAATTAAACCCTCTGATAATTATCACATGAATTTTATTGAAATAATCATTGGCCTTCAATGGTTGATTGGATGTAATCAACGACTTGTGATAACCCATCCTTCACTTTATTTAAAACATGTATTTTTTTTGACCAAAATATATAAAAAAATCATGTTTTAGATGATTTTTTTTTTGCTATTAGAAACCTTGATGGAAATGTCTTACAACGATTGCGAAATCTTTTCGAATTTTGATTTGATGGATCTTCGGTGGATATGTTATAGTAAGACAACAATTAAAAATTAAGTGTTCCATGACAAAATTTTGTTAAGCATGTCTGAACTCTACAGCAAGTATATCGAATTTTCTAACAAATTTCTGCCATAATTTTCATTCAATTTAAAAAAAATGTTTCATTGGATTGTTGAGACTATCTATCGCTCATCAAAGTCAAATTGATTAATATAAGATGTGCATGGGCGAAGTATTGAAGGTAGTGATGGTGTCCCAAATACTAGTGCGATTGATAAGGGGATATCAATAATAATGCAAATGCATGTAACAAAAATAAGTTAATCGATGCCACTAATTTCAATACCTCCATCAATTATCTTATTTATAGTGAAACCTTAAAAGACATAATAAGAGGTATAAACTTTTATTGAGGAATTATATGCTCGTTGTCATATACTATTTTGTTATAAGTTTGACTGAAACTTGTGGTGCATATAAACCACTATCTAAGGTTAATGATAATAAGATTGAACATAGGTGTGTGACTGTGTCAAACAGACTTGGGATCAGCGCGATAAGTGACAAGCTCAAGTCAGCCCCAACTCAACTTTTTAGCTTGTGAGCTAGATATGAATATAAAGCACATTCAAAAATATTAAAATTCAAACTTCATCTTTATTAAAAATTTATAAAAAAAATATATTTTACATTTTTTTTATGTATTTTTTTATTTTTTGCCACTTTTGCTCATTTTATATGTCATTTTATTATAACATTAGCTTGAGCAATATCATTTTTTCATAATAAACAATCTGGGTCGTGAATCGACTCAAACTCGTAAAATTAAGCTTGAGCTTGAGCTTGACCTTGATTAATTAATCAAGCTCGAGCTGAGGGTAGCTCAAGTTCCACTCGGCTCATTTATATCCCTAGACCACTCGACCGATCTACACTCCTAGATCATGAACAAGCATTTGCTAGAGATTCGAGGATGATTAGTGTGACTGCATTAAGGGTTGGTCGACAAGGTGTTACGACCTTGTCCACCCTGCCACTGGTATGACCATTATGTAGATAATTTTTTTGAACATCTCTAGAAATGAGGTATTCTTTGTCTTAGTTTTGTTTTCCCTTTTTCACCACCTTTCATATCCTTTGGATTCTCATTAAAAACTTTAGATTTATCTTCTTACAACTCTTTTACACTTACTTGCCTTTAGCCCCTAAAGACACAAATCAAAATTTTTTTCTAATTCAACACTTCAAGTTTAGTAAAATTAAGGGTGTGTTTGTTTCGACCATGACTATACGAAATCTCAGTTAAAAAGCAATTGTAGAAAATATGTTTTTCAGAAACAGTTGCTCTATTTGTAAAATATAGTTTTGAAAGTTTTGTATGTGGAATAATGTCTGTAATATCCATCAGTATAAATTATGTAGATCTCATAGGTATTTTCAATGTAGGTAATTCATCTTTTTTAACCGCGTTACCCAAATAAACAAAAATACAAAATTATTTTAACTATGAACTGTAGCGACTCAAATTTTGTACTTCCTAAATTATATTAATTCTTTGATGATAGTATTTGAATTTTAATTTTTCACTATCTTGATTTTAATTTGCAAATTTTAATTAAATTTTTTTAAAAAATTAGTTGTTTTTGATAAGATTTATAAATTAATGATGAAATTTGTCGGCACTAAAAAGTAAGGAAGAGGTTTGTTTGGGGTCGTCCGTAAGAAGCTGTCGGCAGCCGGAATTGAAATCCCATCGTCCGCTTCGGAAAGACGTTTTAATTTACGTAAGTTTTAGAAAAATATGAAATCAAACTGACCCCATATTTTTCATAGTTTAAATGAAAGAGTCCGGAATCGAAATCCCGTCGCCCGCTTCGGAAGGACTTTTTAATTTACATATATATATATATAATTTTTAGAAAAATATGAAATCAAACTGACCTCATATTTTTCACAGTTTAAATGAAAGAGCGTTTTACCTCAAATTCTGTATCTATCCTGAGGGATGNAATACAAATAATTAAATAGGGTTTATTTTAAGCTGGGTTCAGAAAAACTTTCTATAAGGGCAAACCCCTATAATTAATTACATCTTAAATGACCGAAGTCACCTAAGAAAACCCTCGATAAAAATCAGGGAATATCATCTTCAAAAAAGTCAAAAGGATAGAAGTTTACAACGAAATCGGACAAAGAGGTGTGAAGGAGAAAAACTCAAATCTGGAACATTGTTAAGAAATCCAAATGAAGAGAAATTAGGGGAAGCCACAGATCCTGAGGCGAACCCAGTAGGTTCCCAGTTTATCCTATGGTTTGACTTCAACTTTAAGAAGAAATTATTAAAATGTTTGATCCTGTCAATTTTATTTAGTTAGAACTTATATTTGCGTGACAGGGTCACACAAATTGCCTAGAAGATATGAGGGTTTACGTTGTATCGGACGACAACCTCGGAACCTAGAACGAATTAGGGCTTAAATCGTACAGCAGAGCTATACGAATGCCTAAAGAAAAGGTGGAGGACTTATGTTGCGCTAGGCAGACAACCTCGAAATTCTATGGATTGTTGTTTAATTTCTAGGAAAAAGAATGATTTTGCTGGGAAGATATGTTCTGCTGTTGAAGATGGTCGTGCTGCCCACCGCGCTCGACGTGACGAGTTTGAGTTTTCTAGGGTGTCTAGTTATAATGTTAAATCAAACGACCCTATGGTTGTAGTCCTCTAAACATTCTATACAAAAAGGAAACATGCTTGAAGTTATATAATATAAAATGTGCAATGTAGGAACAAACAATATAATGCACGTGGAACGGTAGTAGACAAAACAAGAGCAGTATAACATGCTATACAGGAAGAACAATAGCAAGTAGAAACATGAATAATATAACATGCTGTGCGGTACAGTAGCAGGTAGAAACAGAAATGATATAACATGCTGTATAAGAAGAGCAGTAGCAGGTTGAAACAGAAATGCTATAACATGCTGTATAAGAAGAGCAGTAGCATGTTGAAACAAGAAAATTAATTGCTGTAAAATGTAAAACAAACCTGTACGCCCGTGAGACCCGCTGTTCATTAAGTATAGCAAACCTAAATGCATTTCAAAAAGCAAAGCCCGAAAGAAACGTCGTTCAGAAAACCCAAGGAAAAGCGGAGAAACTCGAGAAAATCAACGAAAAAGACTCAAGTAAAAGAAAATCCTTAAAACTCCCGGGGAAATTCCAAAAGAAAGGAAAAGTAACACGAGTGCCGTGTCCCAAAACTTCGATAAAACAAAAAGAAGATTTAGATGAGGGGGACCGCAAACACTCGTATAGGACTACNCAGTCGTATCAAACTGTCTTCTAAATGTCCAGAGTGCTCAAAATGTTCTTTCATCCTCTAGTCCAGATGATCAAAGAAATCAAAGATATTATTAATAGCATTCATGACATTTTTTTCCTCCTTTTCCAATTTCTTTCTTTGGCACAGGATTACCAGAGTCTTGTCAGGAACTAAGGTTTGAACTGGCAGTGAATTCTAAGATGATTGATCTACTATAAAGGCCATGTCATTTTCATCTTCGAAACCTGAAAATCTCCCAGTTGGGTCCAAAGGCTTCTAAGGTAGCAGTACCTTTTCCTAATTTTTGTAGGACACTTGGAACAGATTGAAAAGTGAGAAAATTGTGGAGGGGTGTCCAAGCCCATAAGTTGATCCATGAACGATCATGCCCAAAACCGACTTCACAATTATTGATCCAATGTCGATCGGTAGTCCCCTTTGGATGCAGTAATTCAAAATAACACTTTCTTTAAAAAATTTACGTATCTTCATTGTCTATAACAGTTTTGCAGAAATGAAAAAGTGCCAATGTTTCAAAACGAGATTTAGGAGTGTCGCAGAAAAACTAACATACCCGTTTTCTCTTGTTTCCTAGTTGTCAGTTTCGTCCGTTAAATATTGGCAAATTTCATTCATCTGGTTTCTCGTTGGGACGAAATTGGAATAGTGGCAGACAGGAACTTTTTCGATCATGTATAATTTGTTGATCCGTGCAGGAGTGAAAGTGATCCAACTTCCTGGCACATAAACAACTCCCTGGTTGATTCCATGTAAATTTGTATAAAATTATTTTACCACAGCCTCACACAAAAACAACTCCTTGGTTGATTCCATGTAAATTTGCATAAAATTCTTTTACCACTGGAACCACCACGGCGGCGGTAGTGTAGCACAACACTTCCCATCTTTGCCGCACTATCGTTTCTTCCATTGCCTTCATGGGATTATTCAATCCGCAATTTACAAATCCTCGTTCCTTGATCAATCTTTTCTTCGTCAGTAACTTGTTGAACATTCGTTGTGCTTCCGCACTAATAAACTTTCGCCGACTAAAAACTCGCATTCTTGGATTATCAGGGGAATTGGATGCCAAAGGAAAGAAATTGGAGTTTCACTTCTTTTTTGGGGAAAAATATGAACTAGGAATCGAATTTCAGAGTTTAAAAGGATAACTTTTGCCCAAAAATTACCAAAAACCGCCATTTGAACCCAAGTAACCGCTATCTCGCCGGTCTCGCCGTCGGTGGTGTCGAGGGCGCCATCGGCAAGCCTCTGTATTAATTTTTCCTGGACTCTTGAGAAAAACCCACCGCCGGCGGCGTCGAGGGCGTCGTCCTGCCCAAGGCAAAAATTGCATAGTTTCTCTCTGGTCCGAATGCGTTCCAATTTTTCTCTATGGATCCAATTTTTATGATGATTCAACGGTAAATAAGAGTAGTGTAGCTTAATACTACAACAAACTAATAATAATTTCAAAAACAAACTACTATAATTGCAGTAAAAGTAAAGATAACTATGGGTTGTCTCGCATAAAGCGCTTGGTTTAACGTTGTCAGCCCGACCTATTCAGATGTCATTCTGGTTGACTGATCATTAAAACCTCTGTTAATTGGTCTTTTACCCTCATAATATGGTTTTAATCTATGTCCATTGACTTTAAATCTATTTCCCGTTTTCTGATCTTCAATTTCAATAGCCAAAATATTTTTTAATCTGTGTCCATTTACTTTAAATCTATTTCCAGTTTTCTGATCTTCAATTTCAACAGCTCAGTAAGTATAAACTTGAGTCACAGTAAAGGATCCTAACCAACGAGACATCAGTTTCAACAGCTCCGTAAGTATAAACTCTAGTCACAGTAAAGGGTCCTAACCAACAAGACTTTAATTTCCTAGGAAATAACTTCAGCCTAGTGTTGTAAAGCAAAACTTCTTGTCCTGGTTCAAAGTTCTTTTTGTTAATCTTCCGATCATGCCATAACTTTAGTTTCTCCTGATAAATTATGTCGTTATCATAAGACTCATTTCTTAATTCTTCTAATTCATTTAATTGTAACAATCTCTTCTTACCAGCATCTTTCAAATTGTAATTGAATTCTTTAATCGTTCAATATGCTTTATGCTCTAATTTTACTGGTTAGTGACAAGTCTTTTCAAAAATTAGTCTGTAAGGAGTCATTTCAATAAGAGTTTTATAAGCAGTCCTGTAAGCCCATAATGCGGTATCCAGTCTAGTGGACCAATCTACTCTACTAGGGTTTACAGTCTTTTCAAGTATTTGTTTAATCCTCTATTAAAAACTTCAGCTAACCCACTTGTTTGACGATGATAGGCAGTAGAGATTCTATGAATAATATTAAATTTTTCTGCCAATCTCTGAATATATTTATTTCTANATTAGTTCAAATTTGGAACATTTTGTTGTAGAGTCTAAAGGAGGAAGAACTAGGGGATGTCACNTTTATTAAATTAATTAAGAAAGTGAGATTGGTTTCTACCAATTAACCCCTTGTGTTTCAAACATCAAATAAAATGATTAAGATCAGAGGTTACCAATTTCCCTCCTTAAATTAAACCTAAATGTTAATTAAGGCTAATTTTCCAAAATTACACATTTACTTCTAAGGCTCTATTGCTTCATAATTTGTCAAATTCAATTCAAATGAATTTGAAATTTTTATACTACCTCATTCATGAGTCAATTAAGNAGAAATTTATTAAATTAATTAAGAAAGTGAGATTGGTTTCTACCAATTAACCCCTTGTGTTTCAAACATCAATTAAAATGATTAGATCAGAGTTACCCATTTCCCTCCTTAAATTAAACCTAAATGTTAATTAAGGCTAATTTTCCAAAATTACACAATTACTTCTAAGGCTCTATCGCTTCATAATTTGTCAAATTCAATTCAAATGAATTTGAAATTTTTATACTACCTCAGTCATGAGTCAATTAGAACATCAGAGGAGAAAATATGGTTTTTCAAATTTTAATTTATTTATATAACTATTTTCATGCAAAAATAGGGTTTTCCAAAGAAAAATGCCTAACTTGGCCAAGGTGACTCCTAATCTCTTGAAATTTTTACTAGAGGTAGACCTAGCCCAGAGAAGGCTTTCGACCAAATTTCATGATTTGTTGAGTTTTATTTGAATTTTAAGAATTATTTTAATTTCTGGGCATTTATTAAATATAAAATATTTTAAATGGAGAAAATCAAGTTTTGTATTTTTGAAAAGTCTCCATGAAGTTAGAGAACTCAAATGGGATAATTTTATATTTTTTTTGAATTTTATTTGATTTATTGGAATTATTTTAGTGAAAACTCATTTTTAGCCTTTAAAAATCATTTTTAAGCTTTAAAATTCAATATCTTTATGTTGAAAACCAAGAAAAATATTCTAATTGTTCTTAAGTGATTAGGAAGTAATTTAGAACGTTTTCATGAGTTTAATTATTTTTTTTATTTTTAGGAATTAGGAAGCAATTTAGAACATTTCCATGAGTTTTATTATTTTTGTGATTTTTATGAATTTTAAATTATTAAATATTAAAAATAAGCTAAAAATCAAGTTTTTATTTTAAATATCATTTTATTTTTAGAAAATGCCTCTGATCACAGAGAACTCAAAAGGTAAGTTTTTATAAACTTTTGAGTTATATTTTGATCTTTAAAAATCATTTAAATGTCAAAAATAATATTTATCTTTAAAAATCAATTTAAGTTATCATATGTACTCAAAATATTTTGAAATTTTTATGGTGAGTTATCTGGATCATAAATAATAGTAGAGATAAAAAATTAAGTCATTTAAATGTTTATATCTTTCAAAATTAATTATCTTAGTGATTTAGTGTTTATGAAAATTAAGTACTATTTAAATGACTTGACCAATTAAATTATTTCCAAAAGCTTCTCTGCTCATGGTGGACCTTTCAAAATTTTCTTGGAATTTTCTAAGCAACATGCTAATTTCCATGATTATTTTAAGCAAATAATGAACATAGACTTGAAAAATGTGATCCTCTGTCTAGTGACATCCTCTGACTTTGGAAAAATCAGAGAATGTTCTTCTTGACAAAGCTACAACATGCCAAAAATTCAAGCTATGATGATGAGTCTACATGCAGAGAGAATCAAAAGATTCAAATCAGTATTTAATTAATTAAAAATAAAATATTCATCAAATGGAATTAAAATTATTTCCACATTATTCTCTTTTGTTCACTGAGCAAGAGGGTATTTTTGTTTTATTTTTGTAATTTTTTAAACAAAGTTATGTATTTTTGAAGTTAAGGGAGTTTAAATAAATATAAAAAGTCCTATTTTCCTACTTATCCACGCGATGCCTCGTCAACCTACGACGGCTCCGAAGCTCCACGNAGTTATGTATTTTTGAAGTTAAGGGAGTTTAAATAAATAGAAAAAGTCCTATTTTCCTACTTATCCACGCGATGCCTCGTCAACCCACGAAGGCTCCGAAGCTCCACACGACGCGATCCCATTTGACGTCGCTGTCCACACCAGCAGCCACGCGTCCCGCTGTTCATGTAAAGAAGCACTGTCCAGCTTCATCTTGGTCATTCATTCGATACACGCTTGATCAAATGGCTCCCCGTCATTGACCGACTTTTTTCTTTTTGTAAATCGACAATTACAACAATTTGATGACGCTACTAGAAGATTTAAATTCCAGCAACTCTGTCAAAAATCTTGACTACGACTTTATATATATGTGTTTGATTTAATAAAGATGTATAGGTATAATATTCAATAATGTCAAAGCCTAATTTGCCAACGCAAGTATATGTATCGCCCAAGTAATATAGGGGTTATCGATCCCATAGGGAGAAATAGAATACTACGGACTAAGGCTTAATAAAAAATAATACTTCAACTACTTCAACTACAATGAATTAGTTCAATTTATATTGTGTCAAATAGGAGCATTCCTATTCTTTACCCTTTGGTCCAGGCATAAAGAACATTGACTAATCCTATGCTTGGTTACTGATTTTACGGCTAGGCTGGGAGGATACCAGCTGTCACTTCGGAGCTCCCACGTTCCCATCACCTGAGGGCTAACATCTACACATCAGCACCCAAACGATAGGACCGAATTGGGGATTTTAGTCTGTCACTCTAAATTCTCTAATTCTACGCCTGATAATAATATTTCCCTATTTATTTGCACCCAACTTCCAAGGGCTTTGACCTCCCTGAATCTTGGATGTAATCTTCACTTTAGTTGTAAAACTCAACATATTTTAACAAATCAATTG
>JXCR01049234.1:0-42714 GCA_002079205.1 Phalaenopsis hybrid cultivar | reverse complement strand
GTAGGGTATAAGATTTTCAAGTCCAAATTTACGCATACAATTTGAAATCAGTACACATTAATATAATTAACTAAATATAAAAATAAGTTGCAATTCATGCAAAAATTTTCTAATAATCATAATTTGTCCGTTAGTCTAATTGTGATTTTGTTTACTCACTCCCCGGCAACGGCGCCAAAAACTTGACCGCGACTTTATATATGCTTAAAAATATAAGATAAATATGGATGAAACGGCGCCAAAAACTTCACAGCGACTTTATATATGCTTAAAATATAAGATAAATATGGACAGATTTAATACTGCTGCTAAAAGATTTAATTCCTCAGCAACTGTACCAAAACTTAATTACAGTTATGGATTCGATAAAGATGGATGTATATAATTCAGCAACTGCACCAAAAACTTAATAGCAGTTATAGAGTCGATAAAGATGTATGTATAAAAATATTCAATAATTGTAAAGTCACACTTATCAACGCAAGTATACGTATCACTCAAGTAATATAGGGCTCTAATAGAGTGTAAAGTCACACTTATCAACGCAAGTATACGTATCGCTCAAGTAATATAGGGCTCTAATGGGGTCCTAGATATCGATCCCACAAGGAGTAAGTTTAGAATTACGAACTAAGATTTTAGAAAAAGTAATACTTTAATCAGAACCACGAAGTTTAATTTGCTTATTTGTTACTAATAGACAATTGAAATAATTACATAATTTTAATAACTATTAAATAACTAATGATACTAAAGAAGGTTTAAATGCGATATTCAATATATAAGAAAGCATCCTTCTCCTTGTCAAGAAATTATAGTTATTGGATAAANCGACGCGATCCCATTTGACGTCGCTGTCCACACCAGCAGCCACGCGTCCCGCTGTTCATGTAAAGAAGCACTGTCCAACTTCATCTTGGTCATTCATTCGATACACGCTTGATCAAATGGCTCCCCGTCATTGACCGACTTTTTTCTTTTTGTAAATCGACAATTACAACAATTTGATGACGCTACTAGAAGATTTAAATTCCAGCAACTCTGTCAAAATTTTTGACTGCGACTTTATATATATGTGTTTGATTTAATAAAGATGTATAGGTATAATATTCAATAATGTCAAAGCCTAATTTGCCAACGCAAGTATATGTATCGCCCAAGTAATATAGGGGTTATCGATCCCATAGGGAGAAATAGAATACTACGGACTAAGGCTTAATAAAAAATAATACTTCAACTACTTCAACTACNATAAGTAGATAATTTGGATAGTAACTAATTATAGAAAATAACATTTAATTGTGATATTTAATATATAAGAAAACATCCTTCTCCTTGCTAAGAAATTATAGTGAATAATGAATTAGTTCAAATTATATTGTGCCAAATAGGAGCATACCTATTCTTTACCCTTTGGTCCAGGCATAAAGAACATTGACTAATCCTATGCTTGGTTACTGATTTTACGGCTAGGCTGGGAGGATACCAGCTGTCACTTCGGAGCTCCCACGTTCCCATCGCCTGAGGGCTAACATCTACACTTCAGCACCCAAACGATAGGACCGAATTGAGGATTTTATTCTGTCACTCACCTGAGGGCTAACATCTACACTTCAGCACCCAAACGATAGGACCGAATTGAGGATTTTAGTTTCTGAATTTGTGGCTAGGCTGGGAGGATACCGGCTCTCACTTTGGAGCTCCCATGTTCCCCTTATCTGAGGGCTAACATCTACACTTCAGCACCCAAACGATAGGACCAAATTGGGGATTTTAGTCTCTCATGAGGGCTAACATACACATCAGCACCCAAACGATAGGACCGAATTGGGGATTTTAGTCTGTCAATTCTACGGCTAGGCTGGGAAGATACCGGCTCTCACTTCGGAGCTCCCACGTTCCCCTCACCTGCACTGAATCTGCGGCTAGGCTGGGAGGATAACGGCTCTCACTTAGGAGCTCCCACGTTCCCCTGGCCTGAGCTGAATATGTGGCTAGGTTGGGAGGATACCGGCTCTCACTTCAGAGCTCCCACGTTCCCCTCACCTGATGGCTACATCTACACATCAGCACCCAAACGATAGGACCGAATTGGGGATTTTAGTCTGTCACTCTAAATTCTCTANATTATAATATATATATATATATATATATGTATATATATAAAATAAAACCCGATTTACTCGCGCGCGACGACGTAACAAAAAAGGTGTCCTCCCTGGGCAAAATCGACGTTTCGGACGCTACAGCGCAGTCCGTTTTGTCATCCGGGGTCGCTCGAACAGCGTCGTCGAAAATCGGGTCAAAAACGCGTCGAAATTCAAATTTCACAAAATTTCGGCCCGCAATCGATCGTCTCAAAAGGTTTACTCGAGCCCTCGACAAATAACAGTGCAAGCGATGCGAATTGTGGCGATCGAACGTGTCGACTCTCCGAATTGCGAATTTTGTGTGCGCGGGAGTGCGAATTGTGCAAAAGGCCACCCTAAGGCTCAGGAAGGTCCTATAGGGATCCCTTTTGGGTTTCCTCATGTTGGTTTCACCATTCTAAATGCTAGAAGTCGATACCACACACGCAGAACCACAAAAGAGTACAGAAGCGGGGTTGAATTTCTAAAATGAGGCGGGTTCCATTTCTAAGGTTCTAAGATAGTCGAAGGGAGATCCCTAAGGCTAGATCCTAAACCCTAAGCGGAAGACTAGACCTCACTAAAAATGAGGTCAACAAAATTATAGGGCAAATGACATGCTTAACATGAAAGGCTCAAATTTATTTTAACAATGTTAAATTGGGTATGCTTTACGGGACATTATATTCGTTTTAAAAAACCCAATTTGTTTTAAAATTGTCTTATGTTAATGAAATTCGGTAAAAAAATTATTTGATGCTCGTTCACAATTTTAAAAATTACAGGACATTAATCATATTTTAATTGTGCTTTACACGACATTAATCATGATTCATGAAGCCGCTCTGCCCTTCTCGAATTCTCGCCCGGCATGGATAAAACCAGAACGAGATGCGGGATGCGGGACGGGGTCCTCCATGGAGAAGAAAAATCAACTGCAGATACAGACACTATTTACGACAGCGCGAATCAAACGTACGTTATGGGAATCGGTTTTAAAAGAGGCCCAGAAATCTGAAACAAACGCATCCTAACTCAGACTAGTAGGGCTGTCAAAAGGTCTCATAGTTCACCAACAATTCATGTTCAATTCACTTAATAGCTTATGTTCATTTCGTTTGTTAGGCAAACAATCTGAAGCGAACAAGAGTTTGTTTGTTCGTGTTCACTCATTTTGGCTCACAATAATTAAATAATAATAAATATGCAAACTATAAAATAGTGGTATCTTTAACATGATATCAAAGATTTGTTTTGTGTAAATGCAAAAAAACAAAAATTTAGGTATTAGATATGTAAATATGTAAGAATTGTGTGGTATTTATGTAAATGTGTGTTTATAGAAATGTAAATACATTAGTATTGGTGGTTTGCATGTAAATGCCCGAAAAAAATTTTCAGCCCATTGCCTGCTCTGCCATCTCTCCCCCCATGTTTTCTGCATTACGTTAAATATGTAAATACATAAGAATTTGGTAGTATGCATGTAAATGCCAAAGAAACTTTTCCCAAATATCTCGCAGCTTGCCCTACTTTTAGCCCCACATCGAAAGATTGAGACGAAAAACATATTTACATACATGTTAAAAAAAGGATCATGCGGCAATGTGAGAGCAGAAAGTATTTTAAAATAAAAATTAATTTTTGATTATTAAATTAAAGCAGAACACGAACAAGAATAGGTAAATCGAATCGAACACGAATACAACATTCATGAACATTCTCTAACATGAGCCAGTTTCAAACAAAATAGATTTCGAACGAGCTAAGCACGAGCTCCTCAAGCTTGCTCATTTACAATCCTACAAGCTAGACATATTGACCCAAACTTGATCTAGTTTTTCTCACATACTCCTAAATCTTTTAGACCTCTACTAAAAACTCTATATTAACCCTACTATTCCCTCAACTCCTCTAAGCAGTGGCATGCTCTAGATCCACCCACACTTTAAACCCTAAACTTTGAATTTAAAACTCATACTCTTGGTTCTTGCCTATCTAAATCTTTGTCAACCCTCTTCTTTTGACTTGCTTCAAATAAAATTCATCCAACCATCTACTTGTATTTAGTCTCTCACTACAACATTTGAAAGCCATGGATTCACTCAGCTAGGTCAACTTTAGTATCAGAGTTAAAATCTATACTTTAGTAATTTCAATACAAGGATCTTTTGAAGTTTTAAATATTGGAGCTTATATTTGGTAGATCTATCATCTACCATGGGATGATCTTTAATTGTGGAATCAATTAATTTTCTTATTTGTGATTTAATAAAAAGTAAGAGAAAAATTAGGGATTATTGTGAACTTATTGCATTCCTAGGAATTTTTCTATTATCGAGTCAACCATTGCAAGGGAGTATTCCACATGCAATCAGGCCAAAGCAGACACCTTCATCTATTCTTGGTTTAGCTTTCCTTACAAATCCCTAAATCTTTTTGATCTCCATAAAAAACTCTAAATTACACCCCCTAATATTCCCCCAACCTCTCTAGCTACTTTCATGCCCTGGATACAACTGAAATCCAGACCCTAGACCTTGAATTTGAAAGGTATACCTTTGGTCTCACCCACCCTCAACATTTGGCCTACCCNTTGCAGTTAGAATTTAGAAGATAATAATGAAATTTTGGGTCATTTGCATGGCTACCACATAGTTTTTATATATTTACATATGTAAGACCTAAACTTTCATATTTACATGCAATACTCGAATCTAACGTCTCATCAAAATTCGCTCTTATTATGTTTTAAAAGTGCAATACAGATTTTCATGTATTGGTTTATAAGACTAGAGTGTTGTAAATATAAATATCAAGTTTTAGATTTTAGATACGTAAATATATAAAAAATGTGATATGTATGTAAGTTCTCTTGGAATTCTTTTTACATCATGGAGGTTAGCTTGGGGAAAAATATTTCCGTACGTCTTAAATACACAGAGTTGCGTATATAACTGCGTATATATTAGGTTATTATGAGAGTATATATAAGTTATACTTAGGTTACATGAAGAATTACAATGGTATAACCTAAATGTAATCTACCTGTGTTCTCATAATAACTTAATATGTACGCAACTCTGCGTACGTCTTACGTACGCAAATATTTCTCCAGGTTGAGATTCACGATAATGCCTATCGATAATGTTGTGATTAAAAAAAAGAGATACTTACACATGATTCAATTTTTTTTTTCTTATTTACAAAATGTTCTGATCATTTTTTGAATTATTGAAATTTTATATTTATGTAATTATGGGAGTTATGATTATTAATAAATTTTTAAAAATATTGATTTGAGGGGTTTTTGTTGAGTGAATATTTTTAATATTTGAGTGAATAAAAAAAGTAGGATAAATACATAATAATTATGGTGACGTTTGTCTGCAGGAAAGAAATTCTCCATGGCTACAAATCATGGGAAGGTACTTGTTGGATGACTTTGCTCAATTATTTGAGAATTATTATTATTTCTTAATTTTTATAAATAAATATTATATTAATATTAAAATTGGATAAGATTATCCATCACATATATGTATATATTTGTACGTGTATGTGTATGATGTATGTATGTACGTGTGTATGTATGTATGAATGTAGTAAAAAAAGAACAAAGGGGATGTTTTCTAAACTTTGTAAATCTGCTGTCCAAATCTTTACAGTTCAGTCTTCAAAAAACGATTTGGGATAAGAAAAATTAGTCAAAAAACTTGAATTATCATTTATCTCAATTACTTTTATAATATGTTGCTATTATTACTCCTCTTTTGGCACATACTTATTAATTATGTAACAAGTTGACTATACATCATCGCTGGTGCAACCCAACGACACCCGTCGAGAATTTAGCCAAATTCTACCATCTTGGAACTCTAATCAAGCATTTTATGCTTTTAGGGTTTAACTGCATTCTATCATGATTGAAATAGAGTGCAAAATACATGACAAAACATCATAAAAATTACCAACAAATAATATGACATGTTACGACATCATATAACATATTGAGTTATGCCACTTTTTGACACCCTATATTTTGTACTGCATAATATTACACTCCCTATGATACTATAGGTCATAATAGGCTCACTCATATGTTGTAGAAGGCCCCAAAATTACCCCACCGACCAATGGTGTATGTTTTTCATGTACTGCTCCATTTTTTAACTGAAACAGTGGATAATACATCACCTTAGTGCAGCGCGCTAACACCCACTTGGAATTTAGCTAATTTTCATTATCTTGGCCTTTAAATTAAGGCTTTATAATTTCAGGGATAAAAAAATGCTTGATTTAACATTTCAAAATCTGTTAGAGAACGTTATGTTGTATTACAATAACATATCACATATCATGTTGCACTAATTTGTGACACCCCATACTTTTATATTGCATAATATTACATGTCCACTTACATTGCACGTTTGAACAATCTCGCTTAGAGGCTGTCGAGGGCCTAAAAATGACACTACGAGCAAATGGTGTTTATTTTTGATATGCAATCTCATGTTTTTAACCGAATTAGTGGATTATAAATCACTTTGCATCGGTGCTCGCTTGGAATTTGACCAATTTTTCATCATCTTGACACTTAATCAAACTTGCTTTTAGAGTTTTATGTATCTTGTCAAAGTCGTAACAACATAAAAATGCATGATGTAATACTCTAAAAATCGCCAAAAAATGGTAAGACGTTTTATAACACCATATAATATATAATATTGCACCCATTTGTGGCATCACATATTTTTATATCACATAATATTATATGTCATATGACATTATATCTCATAACATATCCGCTCAGAGATTGTGGAGGCATCTCACATGGGCTGATTGTATTAGTTTTTGACTTATACTCCTATTTCTTAAATTGAAATGAGGACTACATCACCTCAAGTGCACCACACCAATACTCATTTGGAATTTGGTAAAATTTCATCATATCATCCCTCAAATCAAGACTTTTGTGGTTTTACAGTTTTTTCGCATTCTGTCATGTTTGAAATAGCAAAAAATGCATTACATAACGTCTTAAAAATTACGAAAAATAATATGACATGTGATAACATCAAACAACATATTATGTTGTGCCACTTTGTGGTACCCCATATTATTGTATCACATAATATTATGTGTCATCCAACATTATACATTATAAAGAGCCTGTTCAAGGCTATGAAAGCCCTGAAAATGAACTCACGGGCTAATAGTTCCTCTTTTTAATGTGCAACCACATTTTTTAAATCAAAATTGAAAACTATAAATTACCTTCGTCATGCCCATTTAGAATTTGGTGAAGTAACGTCCCAAAAAATGTCAGAAAATGATATTATATATTGCAAAATGATATAATATATCATGTAGTATCACTTTGTGTAATTTTTCTGTCACATAATACTAAACGTCCTTTGACATTATACCTCATAACAGACCAACTCAGAGGAAGTGGAGGCACCAAAAATGACCCCACAGACCTACAATGTTTGTTTTTGATGTGCAACTCCATTTTTTGAACCTAAACGGTGGATTACACATCACCGTTGGTGCAACACAATTACACTCACCTGAAATTTTGCCAAATTCCATTATCTCAGCCTTTAAAGTAAGACTTTTATGCTTTGAAGGTTTTTCTGCATCCTATCTTGCTCGAAATAATGCAAAAAAGCTTAACGCAACATCCATAAAATTATCGAAAAATGTTATGACAAGCTACAACATCATATAATATATCGTGCTGCACCACTTTGTGACATCTCATATTTCTGTATCACATAATATCACCTATCTTCTAACATCATACTTCATAAAAGGTCTGCTTAAAGGTTGTGGGAGGCTCATAAAATGGCCTAATGGGCTGATGAATAAAATTATCAACAATAAACTGGAGAAAAAAGTGAATCTAAAAATTTTCTTCCCATTACAAAATTTCAGACTAATTCTGAGGAAAAAAATGATCCAAACATATAGCAATATTAAGACTATTCTTTTATAAAAATACCACCCCTACATCTTTGAAATGACAAAATGCCCCCCAGAACANGAATAGTAATCTTGTCAATTTCAGGTTAACGCATACTTAAACTGAGTAATGATTGGTTCTATAAGTTTGACCTAAATATGATGAGAGTAGTTAAGGTTAACTTTAAGCCATATTTTTCAAGTATAGTTTGGGTTTTAGACACCCCTATTCAAGGCTAGGTTAGTAAAATATTGAAAATTCAAATGTTTGCCATTTTGAAACCTTAATGGTGCCAATGCTATTCAAAGGAGAGAAATCAAGGTGAAATCTATCATGAGATTCCACTTGGAAGCAAAAGACTCTCAACTACAGTTAGATAATTGGTATTGTTGAATATGATGTTGGTAACACTAATAAAGGAGGGTTTTGACTAATTGAGATATAAGTGGGAAGCTGATAACTTTGTGGTGTTTGCAATAGTTGGGGAGATTTTGAAATTAAAATAATTTTATGGCAGTATCCATTCAATTTAGATCCTAGCCAGATTTTGTTTGAGTTAACTTTATGTCCCATTTCAATATTATTCTCGATTTAATGGGCATGTTTAATTAGCTCTCACTTGATCCAACGTTTAATAGTCAAACAATGATCCAACATATAAAAGAAGGGACAAGTGGTTGATAAAATGCAGTTAAAAGGAGAACATTTGAGTATTTTTATCACAAAACTTTTGATGCAACAAAAGCAGTAAAAAACTAAAAATTCATATAGAAGTTATAGAGGACTATTCTTATTATTAAGACTTTTCACTATGTAATTACCTTTTGAGTAGTGTGGTAATTCTACCAAAAGGGAATTGTTGAATTCTTTTGAGACGTATGGTCTCATATTGTTTGTGAGTGCATACAACCCGATAAAGACCTTGTATTTTAGAGAGAAAATTATGAGAGAGAGAGAGAGAGAGAGAGAGAGAGAGAGAGAGGTGTGAGTCTTGAGAGAAAACCTCAGAGAATGTATTGAATTCTTGTCTTAGGTAAATTGGAAAAGTCTGGCCCGTCGGAGGTTCTCCGAGTTACAAGATCTTCTGCAATGTAACGAAAGAGGTAAAGATCCTACCCTCCCATGAAGAGAGATCCTCTCCATCTCCTCTTGACTTTCTTTTTTTGCAGAAGCGAGAAAGTCACAAAATAATAAATGAGATATATTTCGTACTATACTCAACCCTTCTTTGTTGTCTTGATAAAAAGATGGCGACGTGGGTGTCAAGCGGCGTCGGTTCGAAGCTCATCCCGGGTGTCTTGATGGAAAGATCGAGACTCGAATGTTGGGTGACACTCTTAATGAAGGATTGACAGATATCTTTAGTAGTCATGGTTGCCTTCACTAGTAGCTATCCCAACACAAGTGGGCTAGACCATACTTGCAAATGAAGTGGATTCAATCATTTTGACAGGTGGGCTCGATTCTACTAGTTTGATAGGTTAGATTTGTTGACTTAGTGAAAGCAAATGTTTTGAAACATCAGTTGTTTTCAGAATAAATTGTGTTCCTTAAACAACCATATTGTGCCTCTAGGAAAGATATTGGAGTAAGGTTAAGAAATTTTTAGCAAATGGTGATGAGGGGTGCAACAACGATGGCTCGGCTGTACTGTTAGAATAGATAACAATATTGCATAGGGGCGGCAACCCCTCTTCGGAGTACCAAAACGTCTATTTGTTAAAACATCAGCTCAACAAGCAAGGAATTTTGTGGAGGGAATACATGCATACATACGTTTAATGAATTCTTTATAAATTTTCTATGCTTCTTGTCTCTTTTAGGAGATTACATTTGAGGTGTTTGTTTTGACGTTAGTGCCGTTCTCATGATGCTATTGGTTGCCTTATTTTTAGCATTAAGGGCGTGTGCCCATGCACATGAGGCGGAGATTTTGTCAACTTATTATTAAGACACCAAATGTCCCTTGAAATTAGAGTAGTTAACAAGTTGGTTTTGAGCCAAGCTGGGGCTCGCTCGAAATCAGATCAAATGGATTGAGCTCGGATCGAAATTGGCTCGTGGCTCATTAGGTTCAATTTTGAGCGAGCTTGGCTCGAAATTAATTCGAGCTCGATCTTGCTTGAAATTGAAACGAGCCGGCTCAAATTGAGTTTTTTTTTATCTGCTCCTTCTAGAAATTGACCAAACTGAGAACTTTGGATCCATGGGGACTTCTTGTTGGTGGCCTTGGCATTAGCCAACTAATGGTAGCACTTTTGTTGAGCTTGAGCTACGTGGTTGGCAAACACATGACAAATATATTCATCTAATTTTGAAGAGTTTTCTCTGATTTTCCTCTTTGAGGGGCCACGTGGATTAGACATTGTTGTTGCATGAATAATTAAGAACTACTACAAACTAAATTGATAGAAATTTTTATATTCATAATGCAGGCCTTGAACAATCTTGGCAGCGTATATGTTGATTGCGGAAAGCTCGATCTTGCTGCAGATTGCTATATAGCTGCCCTCAGGATCCATCACACCAGAGCTCATCAAGGACTCGCTCGAGTTCATTTCCTCAAAAACAACAGAAACTCCGCGTACGAAGAAATGACCAAGCTGATCGACAAGGCCAAAAACAATGCCTCGGCTTATGAGAAGAGATCCGAGTACTGCGAACGTGAGCTAACGAAAGCTGACCTGCAGATGGTGACCAAGTTGGATCCGCTGCGTGTTTATCCCTACCGATACCGAGCTGCAGGTTAAAGTTTGTTCTTAAAACTCCTTGATCTTCAGCTCCTGTAAAGATTCTGATTGTTGATGCTATTTGCAGTGCTAATGGATAGTCATCACGAGAAGGAGGCGATCAGGGAGCTTACGAGGGCAATTGCGTTCAAGGCCGACCTTCACCTGCTCCATCTAAGAGCCGCGTTCCACGAGNATCTTAAAGCTCCTTGATCTTCAGCTCCTGTAAAGATTCTGATTGTTGATGCTATTTGCAGTGCTAATGGATGGTCATCACGAGAAGGAGGCGATCAGGGAGCTTACGAGGGCAATTGCGTTCGAGGCCGACCTTCACCTGCTCCATCTGAGAGCCGCGTTCCACGAACATATCGGGGATGCGGCCGGAGCTCTTCGGGACTGCAGGGCCGCCCTCTCCGTCGATCCCAAGCACCAAGAAATGTTGGAGCTCCATAGCAGAGTGAACAGTCAAGAGCCATGACTGAAGTGCTTGTATAGTCTGAACTGTTTTTTAATACTACAGGCCCTTGCTTTTACACCCTTATAGCATCTTTTTTTTTTTTTTAATTTCTTTAATTACATGTGACCGAACATTTACTGTAGGAAAATTTGCAGTTAGAATTTAGAAGATAATAATGAAATTTTGGGTCATTTGCATGGCTACCACATAGTTCTTATATATTTACATTAGTAAGACCTATACTTTCATATTTACATGCATAATACTCAAATCTAACGTCTCATCAAAATTCACTCTTATTATTTTTTAAAAGCGGAATACATATTTTCATGTATTGGTTTATAAGACTATAGTGTTGTAAATATAAATATCAAGTTTAGATGTTAGATATATAAATATATAAAAAAATGTGATATGTATGTAAGTTTTCCTGGAATTCTTTTTACATCATGGTTGGAACAAATTTTAAGTTTTTTTTTTTAACAAAAAGTAAGGTCAGATTCGGGAGAAATATTTGAGTATGTCTTACATACGCAGAGTTGTGTTCATATTAGGTTATTCGGAGACTACATATAAGTTATACTTAGGTTACCGGAAGAATTACAAGAGTATAACCTAAGTATAACATATCTGTACTCTCCTAATAACTTAATATGTATGCAACTCTGTATATGTCTTACGCACGTAAATATTTCTCCAAGTTGGGATTCACGATAATGCCTATCGACAATGTTGTGATTAAAAACAAGAGATACTTACACATCATTCAATTTTTTTATTTACAAAATGTTCTGATCATTTTTTGAATTATTGAAATTGTATTTTTATGTAATTATGGGAGTTATGATTATTAATAAATTTTTAAAAATATTGATTTGAGGGTTTTTGTTGAGTGAATAAAAAAAGTAGGAAAATACATAATAATTATGGTGACGTTTGCCTGCAGGACAGAAATTCTCCATGGCTACAAATCATGAGAAGCGACTTCTTGGATGACTTTGCTCAATTATTTGGGAATTATTACTTTTTCTTAANACAAATCATGAGAAGCGACTTCTTGGATGACTTTGCTCAATTATTTGGGAATTATTACTTTTTCTTAATTTTTATAAATAAATATTATATTAATATTAAAATTGGATAAGTTTATCTATCACATATATGTATATATTTGTAGGTATATGTGTATGATGTATNTTAATATTAAAATTGGATAAGTTTATCTATCACATATATGTATATATTTGTAGGTATATGTGTATGATGTATGTATGAATGTAGTAAAAAAAAGAACAAAGGGGATGTTTTCAAAACTTAGTAAATCTGCTATTATTACTCTCAATTTTTGGCACATACTTAATAATTATGTAGCAAGTTGACTATACATCACCGCTGGTGCAGCCCAACGATACTCGTCGAGAATTTAGCCAAATTCTATCATCTTAGAACTCTAATCAAGCATTTTATGCTTTTAGGGTTTACCTGCATTCTATCATGATTGAAATAGACTGCAAAATACATGACAAAACATCATAAAAGTTACCAACAAATGGTATGACATGTTACAACATCATGTAACATATTGAGTTATGCCACTTTGTGACACCCTATATGTTTGTACTGCAGAATATTACACCCCCTATGATACTATAGGTCATAATAGGCCCACTCATATGCTGTAGAAGACCACAATGGTGTATGTTTTTCACGTACTACTCCATTTTTTAACCGAAACAGTGGATAATACATAACCTTAGTGCAGCGCGCTAACACCCACTTGGAATTTAGCTAAATTTCATTATCTTGGTCCTTAAATTAAGGCTTTATAATTTCAGGGAAAAAAAATGCTTGATTTAACATTTCAAAATCTGTTAGAGAACGTTATGTTATATTACAATAACATATCATTTATCATGTTGCACTAATTTGTGACACCCCATACTTTTATATTGCATAATATTACATGTCCACTTACATTACATATTTGAACAGTCTCGCTTAGAGCCAGTCGAGGGCCCAAAAATGACACTACGAGCAAATGATGTTTATTTTTGATATGCAACCTCATTTTTTTAAACCGAAATAGTGGATTATAAATCACGTTGCATCGGTGCTCGCTTGGAATTTGACCAATTTTCATCATCTTGACACTGAATCAAACTTGCTTTTAGAGTTTTCTGTATCTTGTCAATGTTGTAACAACATAAAAATGCATGATGTAATACTCTAAAAATCACCAAAAAATGGTAAGACATTTTATAACACCATAAAATATATAATATTGCACCCATTTGTGGCATCACATATTTTTATATCACATAATATTATATGTCATCTGACATTATACCTCATAACATATCCACTCAGAGATTGTTGAGGCATCTCACATGGGTTGACCGTGTCAGTTTTTGACTTATACTCCTATTTCTTAAACTGAAATGAGGACTACATCACCTCAAGTGCACCACACCAGTGCTCATTTGGAATTTGGTAAAATTCCATCATATCAGCCCTCAAATCAAGACTTTTGTGGTTTTAGAGTTTTTTCGCATTCTGTTATGTTTGAAATAGCAAAAAATGCATTACATAACATCTTAAAAATTACCAAGAATAATATGACATGTGATAACATCAGATAACATATTATGTTGTGCCACTTTGTGGTACCCCATATTTTTGTATCACATAATATTATGTGTCATCTAACGATATACATTATAAAGAGCCCGTTCAAGGCTATGAAAGCCCTGAAAATGAACTCAAGGGCCAATAGTTCCTCTTTTTAATGTTCAACCTCATTTTTTAAATCAAAATTGTGGACTATAAATTACCTTCGTCATGCCCATTTAGAATTTGGCTAAATTCTATCATCTCGACTCTCATATCAAAACTTTTATGCTTTTTCTTGCATTCCTTCATGACTAGAATAGTAAAAAAATGCATGAACTAAAGTCCCAAAAAATGTCGGAAAATGATATTACATATTACAAAATGATATAATATATCATGTAGTATCACTTTGTGTCACCACATAATTTTTATGTCACATAATACTAAACGTCCTCTGACATTATACCTCATAACAGACCAACTCAAAGAATGTGGAGGCACCAAAAATGACCTCATAGACCCACAATGTTTGTTTTTGATGTGCAACTCCATTTTTTGAACGTAAATGATGGATTATACATCCCCGTTGGTGCAACACAATTACACTCACCTGAAATTTTGCCAAATTCCATTATTTCAGCCTTTAAAGTAAGACTTTTATGCTTTTAAGGTTTTTCTACATCCTATCATGCCCGGAATAATGCAAAAAAGCTTAACACAACATCCACAAAATTATCGAAAAATGTTATGACATGCTACAACATCATATAATATATCGTGTTGCACCACTCTGTGGCATCTCATATTTTTGTATCACATAATATCACCTATCTTCTAACATTATACTTCATAAAAGGTCTGTTTAAACGTTGTGGGAGGCTCATAAAATGACCTGATGGGCTGATATTATTTGTTTTTGACGTGCAATCTCATTTTGGATCCACAATGTTTGTCAAGACTTTATTTGTAGAGTTTCCCCGCGTCACGTAAAGTTATATAAAAAAAAATTCCTACCTCACAGTTACTAAAAAAAGAGAGTGATTATACCTCGATGAATAAAGTTATCAACAAATATTAAGCTCTCAAAGTATTTTGAAACTATTCTTTTATAAAAATACCACCGCTACATCTTTGAAATGACAACAGGCCCCCCAGAACCATGTTTGGGTCATGGCTGCCTGAAATAACCATTCCTCCATTGATATCACTGGCTAGTAGCTAGGTTTTACAAAAGTCCGCACGTCATGCTCAGCTAATGTCATAAAATTTAAATACTTGGGTGGGACATTTGTAGCCCTCTAAGTTCACGTGGGTGAGAACNATATATATATATATATATATATATATATATATATATATATATATATATATATATATATATATATATTGGAATGGGGCCACAAAAGTGATTTATGCTTCGTTTTAATTAGGCTTTTCCCACCTAAAAGTTTGATTAAAAGAAAAGAAAAATATTTTAATAAAATTTGCTTTAAGGAATTGTTTTGTCATCAATTCAACAAAGAAATTATGGTCTAAAATTTTCTTGTAAATTATAATTGAGAAAATAAAATAAAAAACAAATTATTTTTGACAGAAAAGAGATGAGTTTATGGATTTCTTAATGTAGAATAATTATAATGTAATATGACATAATGCCATTAGAGGGTTACACTGATTTTTATAATGGCTCATGAGTGAATGATTAAAAATTTGAAATTGTTGTTGAGCATTGACATAATAATAATAATAATAATTTAACAAGTGATCGAGTTAAGATAATCAGTAGTAGAAATGTATAGTAAAATTGATCTCTATAAACAATCTGTATTTTAGAGATATTGTTTCTTTCTTAAAAGTTTTTTTTCTATATTGGTTGTGAATTGATACATTTTAGAAGTATTTTATTTAGGATGAAAAGCATATAAGAAAAGTAAAAGAACTTATTGAATCCATTTAGGACGTTTGGACCCATATTGTCCGTGGGTTCAAATAACCCAACCGAGACTTGCGTCAAGATGGTGAAATATGATGATGAAGCGTTCTCTAGGTCCATATACTCTGTTTCTGTGAAGACTCTCCTTCGGCAGGTCGGGGGAGATGATTTAGTCTCGCACTAGAAGCTGGAGAAAAGAGAGAGTGAGAGGGAAGACTAGGGATTGATGATCCTCCTCCTCTTGGTTGTTCTCCCTTCCCTTAATACATAAAAAGAAAAGAATACAAAATTATAAATAGTAAGGTACTAAATCTATTCACGGTGTATTGGTGGAAAGAATACAACACAGATGTCAGGATGCTCTGTTGGCATGAATTTTTGATGTCAAACATATAGGGTGTTCACTTGAATAGCACAGAACAATTCACTACTCATTCATAACATACCATAGCTCAAGGCAGCCATCCAAGACCTCTGGTTTGTGTTTAGCGTCTTAAATAAGGATATGTGATGATTCATTCTAACCCAAGAAAATATTCCGTTGAACAGGCCTACTCAGAACATTAAACATGTTTGATGTCCATCACAGTGTTTATAAGTCCCTCTGTGTCCATTCAAAGCCTCCCAGAAGTCAAGAGAAGACACAAACCCCTCCTCCGTGTGCTACGAAAAAATTCACCATATGATGATGTTAACCTCGACTCCAGATGTGCTTTACATTCGTTATGATGTTGAAAGACCCAACTCTATCCATTATGGGTGACACCCTTTAGATCCCTTTGATCTTTAGGACGGTGTCAGTGTGGTGATCTCGTCAAAGTTGTATGTACCCGGAGACTTATCCCGAGCACTTAGATGTTGGTTAGGACACATTCTCATTAGATTGTTTGCTAGACTAGAATTTAGGATGCTATATAGTCTTTTCGGCGCCTCTGACTATTGCTCTTTGTGTTGATTTTCTTGTTCTAGCCAAGCATCACTTTTGTGCTTTTTGGTGTGCTTGCATGCTTGATATGCATGGTAGTATATTAGGACAGTCTTCTGTATGGGGTCATGTCATATATATGCATACACACATGTGCAATAAAATAGGGAGAAACATAATGATTATTACTAACCATTTTCTACAGAAGCTGCATAGCTCCCCTACCTGTCATCACCCAGACACGTTGCATGCTTGTTTGGCTTTCCCGAAGACATTGTCTTCATGCAGGTCAAGTCCTTTTTTATTTTTTGTGATATAATTTTTAGAATCCTAGAAGCAATTTGTATTAAAAATAATGTACGAGCATGGGTTCTGAGGCAACAGACGGGTGGAACCACGTGATGGGGACCAAGAGCTATTTGCTGGTGTCCCGTACCTTAATTCTAAATTTCAGTTATATATAGAATTAGGACTGGGCATGTGTGGAGTCAAATCTTCTTTTTTTTCTGGGATATTTTGCCAACCAGCGATGTTGCCCTTTTAGTATTTTATATTTGACTTGTTTTACTGTCTTTCTTGCATGCTTGTATGTTTAAAGTTGGTTTCACTTTTTTTTTTTGCTTGTGATCTTGTTTGGGAATCATGCGAATCACTTAGGCTCATAAGGACTTAAAATTCTTAATTTTCTACAAAAGTTTAAAAATAAAATTTTGAAACTAATTAAAATTTAGGCTTAAAATATTCAAGATTTTTTTAAAATTTGCTTTTAATTTTCTGCATCATCTCCGGACCAGATTTTAAATGGGTTGCATGCTTTCGTGTACACCCTAGTCATAATTAATAGAGTCTCCATAATATATAAGGACCACTTAGATGATTACATCATTTGCCTGTACCCAAGGAAAAGTCCCCACACTTCTCTAACCCGACTGACCCAACATAAATTTATACTTAGGTAGTTGTCTAATGCGCTTAGGTCATTGGAAAGCTCCCCAACCTAGACGAGGTATAAGTCCTTTTTGTTGGAGTTTCAAAATTTATAGCCGAACACCTCCTTCCTTCTTTTTCCAACAGCATCCTTGTCATTTCGGCGGGTGTAGGTCCCACCTCTTAGAGCTTCACCTAATAGCCATAGAGTAGAGTTCCTTCCTTTGACCATAGGATTACTGAGATCCCTACGAATGATGCAATTCATGGATTATTGACTGAGGATCTTCGGACGTGTTGAGTTGATTACCTTCACGACTAGGTAGACTTATGGTCTTACTGACTTAGGATGATAGGTTCATGGTACCCCAAATTGTTTACTTCTATCTTCTAGGGATTACTTCTCCCTTCCTTTAAGTAACCTGTTGAGCCCTATTGCTCATTCTTCCTTGGTTGGTATCATCTCGACGACCTGATTACTGATGAGCTGCTGCACGTTTCAGATAATACAATTTGCCCTCTGCTCTTATAGCCCAGATGTTCTTTGACTTATTAGGATTCCTGTTTGGAAAACTTAGTCATTTTGCACACTTTGTATGTCGATAAGACTCTTATCCATGCAGGACCGTGAGAGACTCACTCTTTGCCCCGTGACTTAACAGAAGCTTTGAAAGCAACAGAGCATTCTCCCGCGAACTAATTGCCTTTTGATAGCCCAATGCTAGTTGTTGCTTCTAACAAAAGCTAAACTCATCGAATCAGGTGGGATACATCACCTTTAGAGCACTATAGAGCCCAAAATAGGCAAACACACCCGATCTATGGCTGTGGGTAGTGTATAAAGGTATTTATTTGCAGATATTGGCCAAAGGCGCTTTCGTCTTACCTTGTTTGGGCGGGCATATATGACCTACCCTTGCAAGGTTTATCAACCGTACACTTTTCGCTTTCTTTCTTTTATTTGTCAATCTTTGTCGTATGTCTGTCTTTTCCAGGTTCTTCTCTTCTCAGATCATTCATATGATCTAGAAGAGAGACTTATTTAGAAAATGAAATTATAAGACGATGGACAAACTGATGATTCTCTTAAAAATAAAAAGAGAATGGAACAAAAACAAGTTCATCAATGATGATAGAGCACATGTCAATCCACTGAAGGAAGACCTTCAATTATTTGTCATTCTCAAGGATCATTGTCCTGGGCGAACTCCACAAATAGGTCAGACGAACATATCATCATCTGAGAAAGTGATAGCCAAACTTCAATCCGTTGGGTAGATTTTTAATGGATCTAACGATACACAAAATGAACCTGATGATGGGCCTTAAATCATACTGTTCGTATGATGTTCATCAGTTGGAAATCGGTTCAAGAATATCCATTTACTTCATTACAAGCCCATGATGGCCAATTATCTGTATACATGCTCTAGAAAAAAGTTTCATTCAAAAAATCATGTGCTTAAAGACAAATAATTTGTAAAAATGCGATGGAGATGCCAAAATGCTCAAATCCACCAAATTTAAATGCATCCCCGATTTTTTCCCACTCTTATTATTTTCATTAACATACTTATTATCATAACTACATGTATTACCATTACTAATAAGAACTCCCCACATTACTCAAGACAAGCATATGCAAATACATACAAGTCAAAAATATAACATCACTCCACAAAAGTCCAACAACATCTAATATTAAATATTACATCATAACTATAACTCAATAATGTAAGGCTTTACAAGACATCATGAGCTAATAAACCGGACGTTGCTATCTTTGCAAAAATAATTTCACTTTCCCTTTGTGGGCAATAATATATAATAACAATATTATTAGATTTATAAAGATGAAGATTACCAAGATATGCTCAGTTATGGTGCCTCCCTTAAAGTAATGGTTTCAGGAAGGTGAGTGTATCTCAAATAACATCGATTGTTCCCCACCTAAAAACTTCCCATGTGATGATAAGATTGCATGTAGAGACCTTTCTTCATGTTTTGCTTTTCTTTAAACATTCAGGAATGGGTTCTTCTCTTACCTTTATTTCAGGTTGTCTCATAAATATATAAATAAATAACACTTACAGATATCTCTCTCTCTCTCTCTCTCTCTCTCTCTCTCTCTCTATATATATATATATATATATATATTCTCGTTTGATTCTACATTCATAATTGTCATATTGGTGACATTTTATGAGTTAATTGTCACAGCCTCCTCATAGTTCATGAGGAAAAAAAGTAAAATAATTGGCATTTAATAAAAAAAAAATGGAAGGATCAAAATATAGTTTGTGAGTATGATGGTACCATTCTCTGATATTATCATACATATTCTCAATCTCTATCATTGGTTTCATATTTTGATAAGTTATGAAAATTTTAGTCTTGATTAATTTTGATAAATCGATAATTTTTTTTTTAATATTTGTGGTTTGATGATATTCATACAACAAGAGTTGGATGAGATACAAACAATGATATTTCTTAAGCTCAAGCCGTTTAATCACATTAAGGTTCATATTAACCCCTTCATTAGCGTTACGTCTAATGAATGTCNGTCATATTGGTGACATTTTATGAGTTAATTGTCACAGCCTCCTCATAGTTCATGAGGAAAAAAGGTAAAATAATTGGCATTTAATAAAGAGAAAAAATTGGAAGGGTCAAAATATAATTTGTAATTATGATGGAACCATTCTCTGATATTATCGTACATATTCTCAATCTCTATCATTGGTTTCATATTTTGAGAAGTTATGAAAATTTTAGTCTTGATTAATTTTGATAAATCGACAATTTTTTTTTAAATATTTGTGGATTGATGATATTCATACAACAAGAGTTGGATGAGATACAAACAATGATATTTCTTACGCTCAAGCCGTTTAATCGCATTAAGGTTCATATTAACCCCTTCATTAGCGTTACATCTTATGAATGTCTTTGTTGCCCAGATGTTAGGATACAATTTGTATTTGGTTAGGGTTAAAAATTATTTGATTTGCTTTAAGATTTGTGCTTTACAAAAGAAATTGACATGCACTTATCTCAAAATAAATTCTATGACTTTTAATCTCATTTTGGTATAGATTGTATTAAAAGATTTAGGATCTATTTGGGGCAGCTGCAGCTTATTGAATAATCTGCTGAGAAATTGATTAAAAATAATCTATTAATAAGCTTGATGCGGTGGCTATTACAAATTTTTATTTTTTGAAAAAGTCAGGCTGCAACAGTAAGATGCCAAAACATAATTTATCTAAACTTGTCAGGTACATTTTCAAAATGTCACCACACTAAACTGACCCAAACGAACCCTAATAATTTGATATAATTTTCTATTCTTCGAAAAAAACTTGGCAGAACCACGAACCGGTTACAGATGANAACAATGATATTTCTTACGCTCAAGCCGTTTAATCGCATTAAGGTTCATATTAACCCCTTCATTAGCGTTACGTCTTATGAATGTCTTTGTTGATGATGTTAATCTTAGAGCTTAAATGCCTTCATCTATTTTTCTATGATATCTAAAAGTGTGATGGTCTAATGAAAATCCTAAGGATGATGCTTCTTGATTCTCCATCTCTCAATGGGTTCAACGAACAAAGTATTATTAATAAAGTAGTACTTTATATTGATATGAACCTTATAAGTTTAGTGAGTTATTTATGTATCATACACCTTATTAAGTTATTAGAACAACGTACCGTTCTTACACATGATGAATGAATATGATTGTGCTCGATTGTTTTGAATCATTTATTATGAATTCTACCATTGGCTAAAGCATGGAAGATGATGTTTTGGATCAAGAGCTAAGGGATAATAATAATAATAATATATTGGCTAAGATGATGTCTTAAGAGAACATTTTTTAAAAAATATAATGTTACCGGATGTTAGGATACAATTTGTATTTGGATAGAGTTAAAAATTATTTGATTTGCTTTAAGATTTGTGCTTTACAAAAGAAATTGACATGCACTTATCTCAAAATAAATTCTATGACTTTTAATCTCATTTTGGTATAGATTGTATTAAAAGATTTAGGATCTATTTGGGGCAGCTGCATCTTATTGAATAATCTGCTGAAAAACTGATTAAAAATAATCTATTAATAAGTTTGATGCGGTGACTATTATAAATTTTTATTTTTTTGGAAAAGTCAGGCTGCAACAGTAAGCTGCAAAAACATATTTTATCCAAATATATCAGATACATTTTCAAAATATCACCACACTAAACTGACCCAAACGAACCCTAATAATTTGATATAATTTTCTATTCTTCGAAAAAAACTTGGCAGAACCACGAACCGGTTACAGATGAAACCTCCCACGTTTAAACGCTCGAATTTCTCATATGAATTCGTTCTGCGAGTGGACGGGTGTCTGAGCAGCACTGGACCGGTCCAAGTGGGTCCCACGCCTGGTGGGAAAGGGCACACGGGCGGATGGTCCCGGTCGGTCCAAGATGGACGGTCGGGTTAAGGAACTGCGCTTCCGTGGGGGTGGGTAGGACCCACACACACACAGATATATATATATATTTTTTATTATACGCTATTCGGAGAAGGGTGGGGCCCTTCCACCGTGCTGCAATAGTGGCGCCCACTCCGGAAAGGGGAAGCTGGCAAAGGGTTGGGCTAGGGGGAGAGCGGGCCCCACATCATTAAATTTTAAATGGGTCGCGGTCACCGGGGATCCTTGGCTCCCAATAATGCATATCTACTTCCCTACGGGCTCTCTCTCTCTTCTGTNGTGGCGCCCACTCCGGAAAGGGGAAGCTGGCAAAGGGTTGGGCTAGGGGGAGAGCGGGCCCCACATCATTAAGTTTTAAATGGGTCGCGGTCACCGGGGATTCTTGGCTCCCAATAATGCATATCTACTTCCCTACGGGCTCTCTCTCTCTTCTGGGGTTGGGGTTCGGGTACTGCTACATGGAGGTACACAGAAAAAGGAGGACACATGCACACACGTTTGCTTGCACGTGTGATAGCTACAGCGCGGTGGATTTACTATTTTACTCTTACAATAAAGTCAGCTTTTCGGCGCAGCAAGCAGGGCGATTTTGGTAACTTTGATTCTAATTTTTATTTTTTGTTAAATCTTTGGAGTATGGGCTCAGGGTATTGATAATTTTGACTGAGTCATTGTACTAGCACCGCCCTAAAAATTTAAGGGATTTAAAGGGTGTTACTCGTGATAGATTTTGAAAATATTTGATTAATGACGAATATAATAGGAAGAAAAATATAATTTATGTTAATTTTAAACTAAAAGTCATTAAATGCAGGCCCGTAACATGTATGGTGATACGAGTTAGTTCTTTTGGATCTTTAGCATAATTATACTCGTGCTAATGATCTCACATAGCACACATAAGGTCTAACACGTGGTTGTGCGACATAGCCACCTCCTACTTTAGCGAGGTGTGTGAGGAGTTTCATCTTCCGAACTCCAAAATATAAACTCTCTACAATGTTGTCAAATGAGTAAGCTGCAAAGGTTTTACCAATTCACAAATCCTCATGATTTCGCAAAGTAAGCTAGCTATAAATCTTTTCTCATAGTACAAAATCCAAACATCCCAACCCCTCTGAGGAAGGTTGGGAAAAGCCAAAGTATAGTGAAATCAGATTTCAACCCGCTAGGATTTAGTCTTAGGGTTCATAAAGAGTAATCGCTCGACTCCGCATAAAATTTGGCCACACATGGGATTCCTAACCTAGGGCTTCCTCTAGGAAATCAAAGGCCAATCCAAGGGAGTGTGACCGCACCAACTAGTTTAGGTCGACCAACTCACATCGTGTGGACGACCGCACTAACAATGCCTATCCTAGGCTATTCCTAGGGCTAGCTAAGAATCAAAGACACGAAGGGTTGAGGATATTATATCGTCGCAATTTTTTATTAATATCCCATGTTGGTATATCAGATGAAGCTCTCCTAACAATATGAGAGAAGCCCACATTCTGGCGGTACTCCAATGATGCTCCAATGATGCTTACTCGAGTTAAGATGAAGCTCTCATTTAATGTAGTAGAGTATGCACTTTGACCATATTTCTCACCAAGTTATTCGCCAAGAAAACCTCCTCACATACTCAAGAAGTGTGATAGACAAAGATGAGGGAGACGAGGAAGGAGAGGTTGAAGGAGAAGAAGATAATGAGGGAGGAAAGCTCTCCTAGCTTTCTCCAAGTGCTCTCCAAGGCTCTCCCAAGCTCTCCAAGACTCTCTAAGGCTCTCGCCAAAAGCTCTTTCCAAGCTCCTTTAGCTCACCGATAAAGATTAAAAGGGAGACGACGCTCGATCAATTCAGTTCGATGTAGATCGATGGACCAATGGAGGGAAATGATGCTCCCATCCTCTAATATCAGCTTAACTGCTCTGATTGACATAAATGCTTTCATTAGAACCCATAGGAAGGTTCTAAAGGAGAGTTAAAAGAGGTATTCTCCACCCGCTTTTCCCATCCACATGAATCATCATCATAACTTTGCAATTTTGGCTGCTTCGGGGGTCAAATCGAGGAAAAAAGCTATTTTACGCGACCCGGAAAGGGACCTATGCCTAAGCGCCAGTCGCCTGGAGACTAGGCGCCATTTAGGTGGTGCCTACTTTCTCGGTTCTCTGGAAAAGACCATTTTTTTGTTGTTTTGGGCAAGGAGCCTAGTCTTAGCGCTCGGGCTCAAGACTTCCAGAAGCTCGGTCTAAAGCATCCGGGAAGGCATTTTGGACGCCAAGGTGTGCTGGGTTGGCCCTAATGTGTCGGTCTAGCCCTAAAACCCTGATCAACATCAGAAGTACTCGACGAAGGATTTTTTTGATCATAAGCTATGTGAGACTCTATACTAATCTAAAATGCTATATGTTAGCCACTTTAGATTAACCAAGAATTATACCTAGAAGTTAAAGAAAAAAAAAGTGTGCATGGCCAAGGTATCATATACATCAACCATTCATTCTCTTATGTACGTAATATTCTTCACAACTAGATATTACATAAATAGTGGCAGTGATCAATCGATACCCATCGACTTCTAGAAAATGAAATTAAGAAGTTGTGTTTTGGCTATTGCTCCATTTAAAAGTTATGATCAACTACTCTCTAATATTTAAAGGAAATAATTAAGGTTCCAGGGCTATGTTGATTCAAATTAAGAGAAGGCCTATATAAGCAGTACCAACAAATACACTAAACTTCGGGTAACGCCATCTTTAGTTGAATGTTAAGATTTTGAAAAATAGACTATTTTCAATCATTGAAATTGAATACAGCACAATCATAGTTGCTAGTAAGGATATAATTTGGCTAAATAGTATTTTATTAGAATTAAATTTAGCTCAAAAATATGCCACACTCTTTTAAGATAGTTAAAGAGTTGTTATTTAATTTGTTATGGTATGACTCATATGCCATATAGGGACAGACGCTGGAACGAAGCAGAACGGAGCGGAGTAGAAGAATCTGTCCAAATCAGGAAGTTACGTTAAGTGGGTTGGGGGTGCGGGGGTGTTATTTATGTGCTTGGTTCTCGCATGGTACACCTGGTTTTTATGTCATATTGAGCAAGATGAAGTTCAGTTGCATTGTGACAGTCAGAGTGCCATTTATCTGGCTAGAAACCAGGTATATCATGCGAGAACCAAGCACATTAATGTTAGGTATCACAAGATTAGAGAATTGATTGCTTCTGGTGAGATACTGTTGCAGAAGGTTCACACTGATGAAAATGCAGATGATATGTTGACCAAGCAAGTTATTATCAAGAAGTTCTTGCATTGCTTGGACTTTTTGAATGTGAGCAATTGCTAGGGAAACATGGTAGCCCAACCCGCAGTGGTGTAGGTGTAACTCCCGGGTATCTTTTTTCTCCTAAAGGGCTGGGTATTCGCCAAGGTGGAGATTTTTTATAGTATAACTCATATACCATATAGAGACAGACGTTGGAACGAAGCAGAGCGGAGCGGAATAATCTTTCCAAAACGGGAAGTTACGTTATGTGGGTTGGGGGTGCCGGGGCAACGCCCCGCGGTACCGTACATGGGTAATATTGTAATTACATATTGTACTTAGGGTTTACTCCTGTAGTTATAAATACACATGTTAGTAGCCACAGGAGGTATCCCTGATTTCTGTAATATCTTTTTTGAATATTGAAAAGAATTCACCGCTGTGCTCCCGAGAACGTAGGCATCTTTGCCAAACCTCGTTAAATTTGGTGCTCTTCTAGATTTGCGTCGATTTTTGTTTTTGTTCNCACACGTTTGCTTGCACGTGTGATAGCTACAGCACGGTGGATTTACTATTTTACTCTTATAATAAAGTCAGCTTTTCGGCGCAGCAAGCAGGGCGATTTTGGTAACTTTGATTCTGATTTTTTTTTTGGGTTAAATCTTTGGAGTATGGGCTCAGGGTATTGATAATTTTGAGAGGGTCGTTGTACTAGCACCGCCCTAAAAATTTAAGGGATTTAAAGGGTGTTACTCCTGATAGATTTTGAAAATATTTGATTAATGATGAATGTAATAGGAAGAAAAATATAATTTATGCTAATTTTAAACTAAAAGTCATTAAATGCAGGCCCGTAACATGCATGGTGATACGAGTTAGTTCTTTTGGATCTTTAGCATAATTAAACTCGTGCTAATGATCTCACATAGGACACATAAGGTCTAACACGTGGATGTGTGACATAGCCACCTCCTACTTTAGCGAGGTGTGTGAGGAGTTTCATCTTCAGGTCTCCAAAATACAAACTCTCTACAATGTTGTCGAATGAGCAAGTTGCAAAGGTTTTACCAATTCACAAATCCTCATGATTTCGCAAAGTAAGCTAGCTATAAAGCTTTTCTTACATTAAAAAATCCAAACACCCCTCTAAGGAAGGTTGGGAAAAGCCAAAGCAATGTGAAATTAGATTCCAACCCGCTAGGATTTAGGCTTAGGGTTCACAAAGAGTGATCGCTCGACTCCGCATAAAATTTGGCTACACATGGGATTCCTAACCCAGAGCTTCCTCTAGGAAATCAAAGGCCAATCCAAGGGAGTGTGACCGCACCAAGTAGTTTAGGTCGACCAACTCACATCGTGCGTACGACCAGACTGACGATGCCTATCCTAGGCTATTTCTAAGGGCTAGCTAAGAATGAAAGACGCGAAGGGTTGAGGATATTATATCGTCGCGATTTTTTATCAATATCTCATGTTGGTGTATCAGATGAAGCTCTCCTAACAATATGAGAGAAGCCCACATTCTAGCGGTACTCCAATGATGCTCCAAGGATGCTTACTCGAGTTAAGATGAAGCTCTCCTTTAATTTAGTAGAGTATGCACTTTGACCATATTTCTCACCAAGTTCTTCGCCAAGAAAGCCTCCTCACACACTCAAGAAGTGTGATAGACAAAGATGAGGGAGACGAGGAAGGAGAGGTTGAAGGAGAAGAAGATAATGAGGGAGGAAAGCTCTCCTAGCTTTCTCCAAGTGCTCTCCAAGGCTCTCCAAAGCTCTCCAAGACTCTCTAAGGCTCTCCCCAAAGGTCTCTCCAAGCTCCTTTAGCTCACCGATAAAGATTAAGAGGGAGAGGACGCTCGATCGATTCAGTTCGATGGAGATCGATGGACGTCAATGGAGGGAAATGATGCTCCCATCCTCTAATACCAGCTTAACCCCTCTAATTGACATAAATGCTTTCAGTAGAACCCATAGGAAGGTTCTAAAGGAGAGTTAAAAAAGGTATTCTCCACCCTCTTCTCCCATCCACAAGAATCATCATCATAACTTTGCAATTTTGGCTGCCTCGGGGGTCAAATCGAGTGAAAAAAGCCGTTTTACGCGACCTGCGAAGGGACCTATGCCTAAGCGCCAGTCCCTTGGAGACTAGGCACCATCTAGGTGGCGCCTACTTTCTCGGTTCTCTGAAAAAGACTATTTTTTTTGTTGTTTTGGGCAAGGAGCCTAGTCTTAGCGCTTGGGCGCAAGACTTCCAGAAGCTCGGTCTTAAGCATCCGGGAAGGCATTTTGGAAGCCTAGGTGCGCTGGGTTGGCCCTAATGTGTCAGTCTAGCCCTAAAACCCTGATCAACATCAGAAGTACTCAACGGAGGATTTTTTTTTATCATAAGCTATGTGAGACTCTATATGAGTGAAATGTACTCACATAACTGTGAAATTTGATATTTTGATCAGCCATCCACTCGAGAAATTGGCTCCAACGATCGCTTAAGCCACTACATCTTGAACCCTAATTTTCCTGTAATGTGCGTAGGAGTACTCCGTGACTTCCCATGGCAACGAGAGGCTCCAAACAGATGTGCGGTGACTTTTAAACACCAGAATAGGCACCAAGTATGTCTCGTGTCTTTAATGAGCCCCTCATATGGCAGGTTCTCTTGGGTGAGGCTAAATCACCACCATCCCTAGCTCCTTGCCCCGAAGAAGTGCTAGAGAGTCCCGAGTGGGTGTATTAAGCTACGAAACACTACGGAAGAACCGTAGACTATTTTGAGTCGTGCAAGTGGACACCCTAGACTTATGACATCAAAAATTGATGCGAACATATACTTAGATGCCTCTTTTTATTCTTCATCAAGCAGATATTAAATTAAAAACTACTATTGAAGCAATTATGATAAAATATTTCTTATTGATGATGAGTCATTGAATATAAAGAATATGAAAAAAATTAAGATTTGAAACTAAATGAAATGAAGCATATCCCAAGAGTAAGGAGAAAGATAATCTTCGTTGAGCAAGTAGCTTGACAAATATATTTTAGAACTTGTAACTACGTTACTTACATATTATCAAATGATGCCTTAACAATTGGTAAGGTATTTTGATGGCTACTCTTTTAGTATTATGAAGATTGAATAGTAATCTCTTGCACAAATATAGAGGTAGAGTAAATTCTATGACATAAAGGATGGGTTATATACATAACAAATGCCTAAATGTCCTTTAAATCTATCTTTTATGAAATTATACTTTTTAGAAATAAAAAACGCTTAGTTTTTAAATAATTTAGTGAGAAGTTAGATCTTAAAGGATAGAGCTAGTACACACTATTATAGAGGGTCCATCCCTTGGTACTTTAGTAGAATGCTTCTATACAATCCACCTTAAATAGTGGTTATGCTAGTAGGGTGTGGTTTTACTTTATTAGAATTAATTTAGGGTACGTTTGGGATAGTTTGTGCATTTCAAGATAAGCTGTTTATCCTGAAATGCGGCCCGCGGGCCGGCCGTAAGGGTCGACCCGCGGCCAGCGTTTAGTGTAAAAACCCAAACGCAGTTTCAGATAAGCTGACAAAACTCGCGAACAAAACGATACGACGACGTTTTGAAAACGCCACCCGCACTTATAAGCTGCCTCAAATAGGCCCTTAGTGTTTTTTGTCTCTTTTTTAAAATGAAGATTTTGATAGAAAATCAAATTAGAGAAAAAAATCAAGCATCTAAGATATAATAATGGTGTTGCGTGAGAGGGAGGGAACTGTCGATTTAATTGTATTCTGAAACTACTACGCTCATATGATTTATATAGAGAAAATAGTCCTCTAAAATCACAATAAAAGAGAATTTTTAAGAAATAAATAGAATTCTTAATTAACATTTAAAGAGCATAACATTGCTCATATTTATTTTAAATGTTTTCTAGATTGATTCAATAATACAATATTATATATAATCAATTAGAGACTATCAGTTATACACAAAATCTGATTTTATATAAAAATTTATGTTGGAAAGGAGGTGTAATGTTGCATTGAAGTTTATTTAATTGTCTATCATATTTATATGTTGATCAGATCATCAAATATAAATTTGACTTTTGTCTAATTAAAAGTGCTACTTTATTACATATGTTAAAAATGAGTTTTGATATAGATTTTGATATAGTGAATGTATTCTAAATGATGAAAAATATTATGTTTAATGAATCTATATTATATTAAGATAAGTCAAGCAATATTATAGAAGGAATGTTTATTCAAAAAAAAAGGATGGAAAACACTTTAGCAAATTTGAGATTAGTTTGAGTCAAATACAAGTGTGACCTATGTTAAAATGTCATAAAGTACAATTTAGCTAACTAAACATCCCATTCATTATATAATTCTTTGTTATAGATGCAAGAGAGGCATTATAGCTATAATGATGTACAAAAAATAAAAAATATATATATCAACATTAAACAATATACCAAAATATAAGAATACATTAAAAAAATATTAAGTGAAGAAACAACATATATGAACTAAAACATACAAGGCAAGACTTACTGCCATAAGGTTACATCTAAAATAAAGAATATGATATATATAAATATTATCACTTCAAATTAAACTAACAACTAATTTTTTAGTATTGAGTATTATAGTAATAACATATCAATACTAGTTTAAATGAAAACCAAGAAAGATTTCATGATAGCTGATTCCGATTTTCTATATAGATAGAAGTAAAATGCGATGTATGTGATTAATTTTCTTAATAGATATTCTTACTTTACAACGGCTGTCAAAAACTTGATCCAAAGCAAATGCTAGTTAAATTTCTCACTATGAAACAAATAAGAAAGCAGTTATAATATTTTAGTATGAGATACCACGCAAGTATACGTATCTTTATCAAGTACTATAGAACTTTTCTGATTAAGTCCCGAATATCGAACCCACGGGAATGATTAGTTTTAGATGACAAAATACTTAGCAATTTATATTCTTACTCAAACTTACGTTGTTAAATTAGGAATGAAAGTTCGATTCTTTTTGTAATTTTTGTTTAATTTGAAAATAAAATAAGCAACTAATTAACTTAACTAAAATACTTGCAAGATGAATGCAATATAAGTAAAATATCTTGTTTCTTATCATTAATCAGTGATAAATATAGAAATTTAGTTGTGGAAGTATACTAAAATATCTTCCTTACCATGAATCAATGATAAATATAAAAATTTGTTATGGAAGTATGCTAAATGGCCAAATAGGAGCAATAATATTCTTTACCCTTACTAGAGATGCTATAAAGAACATTGGTTAATCTATAGAATAGGAGCAATAATATTCTTTACCCTTACTAGAGATGTTATAAAGAACATTGGTTAATTTATAGTTTGAATAGTCTTGAAGACCGGCTACGCAGGAAATATACTAACTCTCACTCTAGAGTTCCATCTTCTCCCTCCACCTGGGAGCTAACATCCATATCAAAACCTAAAACTATAAATCAAATGGAGGGCTTTAGTCTGTCACTCTAAAGTCCTCTAATTCTACACCCTTTAAAATATATTTCTCTATTTATTTGTACTCAACCCCATGAACTACATTCTCAATCATGAAATCAATATGTGATTCCAATCATTTGTTGACTGAGACAAAACCGTCTTAGATCTTACATATTCTCACAGCAGGTATTAACATCTTAATTGGCCAAATCATAAATATAATGCAAGGTCTTGAATCATCACAACTTCTTCCAACATTTAAGTTTAATACTTCACACAACTTCCTTTAAACATTTAATCACTTATCATTTTAAGGAAAAAAAGATAAATAAAACTACTCAGAATACATGGAGAAAATACAACCACACAAAAGTTTAAAAGTAGAAATCATACACACAAACAAGAAATTTAAATTGAAAATCAAGTGTAGTCACAAAAATATACACTTATCTCAAATTATCTTCACCAACGTCTTGAAGTTCCTTTGAATTTTCTTCCTTCTCTCACAAGGTGGCCGGCGATGCTGCGGCAGCAGCAGTAATGTGAACTTTTGGTGAGTGGTTGCTAGCCTCCTCTCCTTGATAATATGTTTTTTTTTTATAAAAATTCAAGGGGTGCCCTGGTGTTTCTTCAAAAAGGTGTCTCCATTTAATGAATCTTCTAGAAGTTGTCTCCTCATAAGCTAATTGAATGAATTTTCTATGGGTTATTTCTCACGTTTTTATCAAGGGTTGCTTCAAACACCTCTCAAAATTCCACTCCAATTAATCTTTCTTCAAATAACTAACTTTGGCCCTTAAGCGAGGGGTACCTGGCGCTTAGGAGCGGATCTGGGCGCTTAGGCGATCCAGTTCATTTTGCACATTTCTTCATTTTTACTTCAAATTTGACCTTTTTTCACTCCTTTTAGCATTTTACATCAATTTGATTGTACCTACAAGAAAAACACAAAAATACATTTCATTAAACCGCAATATCTCAACAACATGTATAAAAATGTGTATACAAACACTATATATTGTAAGTGTATCAGTAGCTTAGAGGAACGCATTAATATATCACAATAAAAAAAGCAAGGTAAACTGAAAGAAAAAGATTTACACGTAGATAAAAGCCTTTATGACCTACTATAAGTGTTTGATCAATTTTTTTTAAAAAATGATGAATTTATGATAAAATCAAAACTTGTAGATATAATACCAACCATTGTTGCTAATCAAATAAACGTAAAACGAAATAAAGCCATTATATTATTATTGCATGAGGATGACAAGTTAATTACAATGATTGATATTCGAAAGAACAATAATCTAAGAAATGTTTGACATAACAAAATTATGAAAAATAAAAACTTATTTTTGAAATAAGAACAAATTATAATATAGCCATATGCATGCTAAGTTTGTTACAATTAAAACTCATTAGAAAGAATTAGACTTGTTCAATATGACAAATGCAAAGACTGTAAGCATGCTATATGTTAGCCACTTTAGATTAACTAAGAATTATACCTAAAAGTTAAAGAAAAAAAAGTGTACATGGCCAAGGTATCATATACATCAACCAATCAATATATATATATATATATTGATGTAATCTTAAGAGCTAAATAAAGGCCACCATACAGTTCTAATTTAATCTATCTTAAAAGCTTATAATGGAAGAAGTGGTGCAAACAAACAACACCAAGCTCATGATGGCTCGAGCTCGGCTCATCTGGAAAAATGTGAGCTCGAGCTCGACTCATACTGGTAGCAGCTGGCTCGGAAGCTCGTTGGAGAAGGTATTGGTGGCCAGAGCAGGAGGAGGAGACAGTGGGAGCTCACCAGAAAATGCATCGAAATGACTAGTGATAAGCTAATCAATCCAGCTCACAAGCCAACAAACCTAGCCAGGATGAGCTCGAGCTCGAGCTTGTGGCTTGATAAGCTCGACCCGTGTACTCGGCTCATTGCACCCCTAAATGGAGGTTGCAAAATTGTTTNACATACACCTAAAATTCTTATATATTTACATACATACCCATCAAATATTTAACATCTTAACATCACAAACTTTTTTAAAGTGAAATAAATCTTTTTATGCATATGTATTTTTATTACTAAATATAAATAGTGGTAAAATTTTAAATTATTTCATGGCTTTTTAATTATTTATATTAAATAGTACTAAATATAAGAAAAATCCATTAATGTAGATTAAAATTTTAACATATTCCATGTGCATGTGCATGTGCATGTGCAACATCAAACAAACACATATATAGAAGTCCCATAAAAGATTCTACACCCCAACTTTATTCAACTTAATAGTACCACATTCCCTCCACAACTTAATATTTTATGTAAATTTTTGATGCATGATCACATGCCATGCATTATCTCACCAATCATATCAATTTGCAACATAAACTAGATCATGAAAGTAAATTTAATAATAACATACCAAATGTACATAAGAGAAGAGGCTACATTTAACTAATAAAAAAGCTACAAAAATTATATAAAATCGAACTATGAGACAACACTAAGGACACTGTCTCATTCCCAACGCACGACTAACTATTTACCTAATTATATAAATATAAAAAAAAATGTTATTATATTTAATACCCGGAATATATATATAATATATAATATTGGCAGAAATATAAAGGGAGTAGTGGCGCAGCACCAACCTCTCCGGCCAACCTCCACCGGCCGCCGGCAATCTCTAAGCACCAGATGGCAGTGAGCATTTCCCCATCTCTGCAAAATCATTTAAGAAACGTTTCAGAACTCTGGTACAACAATGGACGGTCAAGATTAACGCAGACACTCATGCATATTACTATGAAAACTTTACACGAAGCAATTCAATTTATTACTAGTGTAGCAGCACAGCATATTCTCGACCCCACAATATAGCAAATGGTCAAATCGACCATGTGATTGATGATAAGTTAAAAAAACGTAATAAAAAATAAAATAATTGCTATTATATTAATAAAATAGAAAATTCATAAATTTACNGAGTTGATAGATAAACTTTATCAAATCACATTAACTATCTCATAGTTTGGATTTTTTGTGTAGGTATTTTTTACTCTCATTATTGAATCATGATCTGTTTGTAAATCACGCACAAGAAAAAAAAAAGTAAGATAGAAGAGAGACAGAGAGAAGAATGCACCGTAATGAACGATAGTTTAAATTGTTTATTAGCCATTTTATATAAAATGACCCCTCTATTTATGGATGATAGACATATAGTAGGTGTAATTACATACTTGCCCTTGCTTTAATTGGGCCGTTACAAAGTGTTTTAGGTATTTTAAAAGTATAAGCCTATGAATTGGCAAGGTTTGCTTGGTTGACTGGGCTGAGTCAATATTGTTAGTCAACCTTGGACTGATATTGGGTCGATAAGATTTGGCTTGATCGGCTCAGTTTCGTTGAACAACTATTCTACTTCGAATGTTGTCGTCTAATCCCTGGATGAGGAATTTTGGCCAGTGGGATGAGGTTAGGCTATGGAGCAGAGGATGAATCACTATAATATGATAGGTAGCTCTAGTCTCGAAGAGAGAGCCCTTCGTGATCTTCTTGGAAATAGTCATTATTTGTCATTGGCCCCTCCCTAAAGAATTCTAAAGGGGGAGGGCGTCTATGAGGTAGTTTGGGATGCTGAGCTTTCCTCTTGAATTAGGGCGTAACAAGAAGTAGGTTTACACATCTTCTTGATTTGCTTGGCTTCGGCCTTTAGTCAGTATGGCTTACGTTCGACCTCCTTTAGCCTCTGCTCAAAATGGTTGCACTTGGTCAAATAGATCCCTCGATCCTTCGCTAATTTACCCCTTAGTCCTCTGTTGGAGTGCCCTCCTAGTCATTCTCTTTTATCCCTTGGCCCCTTTGATCTCCTCGAGATTCATGTGTTAGGTATGACATATATACCAGATAAGGGACAGATGCTGAAGTGGAGCGGAGCTTGCGAGCGTAGCGGAGCTGAAGCATATGTCTAATTGAGGGAGTTTTGTTATGTGGGTTGGGGGTGCGGGGGCAATGCTTCTGCGGCNGAGTTGATAGATAAACTTTATCAAATCACATTAACTATCTCATAGTTTGGATTTTTTGTGTAGGTATTTTTTTACTCTCATTATTGAATCATGATCTGTTTGTGAATCACGCACAAAAAAAGAAAAAAAAGTAAGATAGAAGAGAGATAGAGACAAATAGAGAGAATGCACCGTAATGAACGATAGTTTAAATTGTTTATTAGCCGTTTTATATAAAATGACCCCTCTATTTATGGATGATAGACATATAGTAGGTGTAATTACATACTTGCCCTTGCTTTAATTGGGGCGTTACAAAGTGTTTTAGGTATTTTAAAAGTATAAGCCTATGAATTGGCAAGGATTGCTTGGTCGACTGGGCTGAGTCAATATTGTTGGTCAACCTTGGACTGATATTGGGCCGATAAGATTTGGCTTGATCGGCTTAGTTTTGTTGAACAACTATTCTACTTCGAATGTTGTCGTCTAATCTCTGGATGAGGAATTTTGGCCAGTGGGATGAGGCTAGGCTATTGAGCAGAGGATGAATCACTATAATATGATAGGTAGCTCTTGTCTCGAAAAGAGAGCCCTTCGTGATCTTCTTGGAAATAGTCATTATTTGTCATTGGCCCCTCCCTAAAGAATTCTAAAGGGGGAGGGCGTCTATGAGGTAGTTTGGGATGTTGAGCTTTCCTCTTGAATTAGGGCGTAACAAGAAGTAGGTTTGCACATCTTCTTGATCTGCTTGGCTTCGGCCTTTAGTCAGTATGGCTTAGCCTCGGCTCAAAATGGTTGCACTTGGTCATATAGATCCCTCGATCCTTCGCTAATTTACCCCTTGGTCCTCTGTTGGAGTGCCCTCCTAGTCATTCTCTTTTATCCCTTGGCCTCTTTGATCTCCTCGAGATTCATGATGTTAGGTATGACATATATACAAGATAAGTGACAGATGTTGAAGTGGAGCGGAGCTTGCGAGGGTAGCGGAGCGGAAGCATATATCTAATTGGGGGAGTTTTGTTATGTGGGTTGGGGGTGCGGGGGCAATGCTTCTGCGGCGCAAATACATGTTAATTTTGTAATTATATATTGTACTCTAAGATTATATATATATATTTGTAACCCTCAACAAATCAAAAGAAGCCGCAGCTCATTGCTTCTGAGGATTGTCGAACCTCGTTAAATCTTTATGTATGTTCTTAATTATTCTGTTGATTCTTGTGTTTCTTAGCTCTAATTTCTCAACACATGCCAACATGTTTCTGATGTATGCTTATATAAAATTTGCTATTTATCTTAAAATAAGGCTTCCATTTTAAAGTTGATTTTTTTAAATTTTATTATAAATATTATAAAAATATTTAGAGTATGAAATACAAAATTATATATTGAAGATCCAATCTATAACACACGAACAGGAATAATAAGACTTCAATAATTGACTTTCAGTAGAAATGTGAAGATCAGTTTTAGTGAATTTTGCTTAAGATCAAATTGTTTTGGATGAAGCTCACGACTTTTGTTTGAAGCATTTAGTTGAAACCTTAGCGGAATACTGCAACTCTCAAAATCAGTCCAAGCTAAATTAGTTTATAATTGATTTTTAAAAATCTAGTAAAGTTATATTTTTATGCGATTTTACTTGTGTTTTATGAATTTTAGTTATTAGATATATAAATATATCAGAATTGTATGGTATGCATGTGTATGATCATTGTGTTATACCGCATCAAGCGGTCTTGAACGGGACACATAACTAAGAGTAAATCACANATTTTTATGCGATTTTACTTGTGTTTTATGAATTTTAGTTATTAGATATATAAATATATCAGAATTGTATGGCATGCATGTGTATGATCATAGTGTTAAACCGCATCAAGCGGTCTTGAACGGGACACATAACTAAGAGTAAATCACCATGAGCGCCAAAAATTATTGGTCGACACGGAGAAGACAATGCAACCAACTGGGCTAGAGAAGGACTACCTAATAAATAGACAAATGACTAGCTAATCTAGGAGTAGGAGAGACGGAGATTTGACAAATAATCATTCTGTCATAGTAATAGTTATCTTAAAAGTTGTTGGTGGCAGATCTATGATAAAGAAAATGCACGAGATTGTACAACTTACATTTACAAGGTTCTGAAGTTTTTCACTTTCTCTTTTATTTTTCTCACTTATGCTATATTCCTTCGGCGTTATTCATTGATAAATCTGATCTTTGAGTGTGATTCACAGATAAATCTACATTAAATTATCCAACGCGNTTTATTTTTCTCACTTATGCTATATTCCTTCGGCGTTATTCATTGATAAATCTGATCTTTGAGTGTGATTCAGAGATAAATCTACATTCAATTATCCAACGCGAAGAAAGTGGCTCAACAATATGTAAAGAGCCTTTGTATTCAACCATCCTGATACTAGTAATAGCTTTTGATGATTAATAATAAAAAAATTATAAGAGCTTTTCATTAAGATTTGTTTGAACAATTTGTCTCATGTGAGAAAAGAATCTGATGGATAGGAAGACACATAAAATTCTCTCTCCCTCCCTCTCTCTCTCTCTTCCCCTCTCTCTCTCTNTTTCATTAAGATTTGTTTGAACAATTTGTCTCATGTGAGAAAAGAATCTGATGGATAGGAAGACACATAAAACTCTTTCTCCCTCCCTCTCTCTCTCTTCCCCTCTCTCTCCCTCTCTCTATAAATTAATATATATGGAATAAATAGACCCAACTTTAGTGCAACCTGTGCCATGTGAATTTTGCTTCTCCACTGTTCCATGTTTAGAGCTGAGCCATTTGAAGAAATGAGCAAATATTGAGTTGCTGGTAAGATGTGTGAAAAAACGGTAGCCCCAATTTGAGGCTGGCAACTGTATTGAATCAGCACCAAGCTCTCTGCCTCTGTATTATACCCAAACAGAAACCCCTTTTTCTTCCCATCTGATCTTCCCCTCATTTTTCCTCCCTCTCCGGCCTCCCCCCCTTCCTCCCTCTCCAAGGTGATAAATTTACTCTCTCTCTCTCTCTCTGTACGCCCGCGCTTCTGAAGAACAACCACCTGTGTTGCGGCTGAGCTTGGCCATGGGAGTCCGGCGTCACCATGGCCGTAACCTCTCTGCAGCCTTAGCTCTGATCTTCTTCGTCACAGCTTTGGGTAAGCCTCTCTTCTATGAGAAAAATGTCACATTTTCATATACTTTTCCCCTATTTTCTTAGCTCCATTGGATGAACATTCCCTTGTCCTTACTTAACCGCAAGGCGGCTCCTTTTTTTCTCCGATGCAGTTTCTTTCCATGTTTTATAAAACCCCTTCAATGCTAAAGCAAAAAAACATCACCTTTCGTTCCATTCTCGACCAAAAACGGCGACCAATCCGGCAAAAACACATGTCCAATATTAAAATGCAGCTTTTACCCACNAAAAATGTCACATTTTCATATACTTTTCCCCTATTTTCTTAGCTCCATTGGATGAACATTCCCCTGTCCTTACTTAACCACAAGGCGGCTCCTTTTTTTCTCCGATGCAGTTTCTTTCCTTGTTTTATAAAACCCCTTCAATGCTAAAGCAAAAAAACATCACCTTTCGTTCCACTCTCGACCAAAAACGGCGACCAATCCGCCACAAACACGTCCAATATTAAAATGCAGTCTTTACCCACTATTTGTCCAAAGTTTGTGCCTTTTCTAGTATCCCACTATGTTTTACTCATAAGCATACACTCACCCTCTCTCTCTCTCTCCCTTGTTTTGGAAAACAACCAGGCAGCGCATTGATAGGCTTCTCTCAGGAGAAAGAAGAGCGCAACTTCATAACCCATAAGCAGTTGGAGGACAAGAAGTGGGAGCAAACGGCGGCCGGCCGGCGGCTAATCGGCCCGGGTTCATCTCCCCCGACGTGCCGGTCTAGGTGCGGTCAATGTTTTCCTTGTTGGCCTGTTCACGTGGCGATTCAACCCGGCCGAAGCTTTCCGCTGGAGTACTACCCTGAAGCCTGGCGCTGCAAGTGCGGCAACAAGCTCTTCATGCCCTGATTTGAGATAAAAACAGGGGAAGAGCTCTTCCCTTAGTTTTAACTATTCTTGTTAAAAGGCGAGTGATTGAGCAAGGAAAGCGAAGCAGAAGCTCTATTAATCTAACTCTCTTAAATGATATGATGTCTTCTTCCTGTATTTATTCTTATGTATAAATATTTTTATGAAGGAGCTTGTTCTCGCTTTCTCTGCTCACTGTCCCTAACTGGAGATTTGCCTTTTATAATTAAGATCATGGTACTCTTCTCTTTTAAAAAGAGGGCATCATTGAACTCCATATTTATTATTTACTTTTATAATTATGATTTCTGGAGATTTGCATTATTATTATTACTATTGGCTGCTGTTTTTGATCAATTCTATTATGGGGAGGAAAAACTTATTGTAAGTGTAAATACAGAAGAAGATGTTGTGTGTGTGTGTGTGTAAAGGTCTCTTTTTTTTCTTTTATTTTTGTTATAACAAATAATTTTCTTCATTAATATTAATTGGCTCAATCATTTATCTATTATGTAATAGATGTAAAACAGGACTAGGTGATGTCTATATTGAAATTTTAGATTTTTTTAATATATAAATAATAAAATTAGGTTTTTTTTAATGTAATTTAGGTAATTTAACAATTTTGTCTTTTGGATGTATTTTTATTTGTTGGATGTTTGAAATAAATTAAATATTTGATGTTCTTGTTCGGAATGAAAAATAAAGCTTATTTTGTCGTTGGGGAGACCACCCATACTAACACTTCTTCAACACAAAATATATTTTACAAGGAAATTCTAATGGGCTCTAGTGCAATTCAATAGTTCCTGAGATCACATATATTGAGAAAAGCAGGGCACTCATTCCTAGCATTATGATTTATAATATTTACATTGATAAATGTGATGTAGTTCATAATTAAGGCTCTAATTGTTTCACTGTTTTGATGAGCAATCTAAGATTTTCAAATCAATTATTTTATAAGAGATGGTAGAATGGCATAAAAACATAGAATTTATGTAGTCCAATTTTGATTTTTCTCCCTCTACTTTTTTTTCTTCCAAGTACCATAACTTCTTGTAGTATTTTGAATTCTTTTACAAAACCATTCACTTGTTTATAACTTTAAAATTTCATTAATTCTAAGTTCTATATTCATGATATATATATTTTTCTCTATTGCATGTCACACCATTCATATGTACCATTAAAATCTTTAATATTACATTAAAAATTACTACCATTATCTTTTTAAAAGTAAAATTGTACGTCAGAAATGCATGAACATGAATCTCAAGGAGATCCAATAGACTAAAAGAACGAAAAGTATGATAGGAGGACCCATATACAAAAGACAAGAGTCCATGACTTGAAGTTAAAAGGATCCAATTGAACATATGCAGATTCCTTAGATCAGGACTTACGTCGACTGGACATTGACAGTCTGAACCAAAGACTAAGATATATCAAGACAGTAGAATGCCTAAACCCAAATCTCGCCCCAACACTGCCAGTCATCTCATAAAAAACCCTCGAGAGTCTTCATCAGGAGGCTGAGGGTCTTACCACGATATACTTCTTGAGAAAAATGAAAGACCTTTTTTCATAGGGGAGCTACATATCGGATTATAGTGATTCACTCTCTTCCCGACAGCCTAATCTCATCCCGACAAACACACACACACTCTCTCTCTCTCTANTTACCACGATATACTTCTTGAGAAAAATGAAAGACCTTTTTTCATAGGGGAGCTACATATCGGATTATAGTGCTTCACCCTCTTCCCGACAGCCTAATCTCATCCCGACAAACACACACACACACACTCTCTCTCTCTCTCTCTCCTGTTTTATGCCAAATTATTTACTTTAAACAATAAAATTTAAATGAAACAAAGAATGATAAGGCAAGAAAAGAAACAGCAGACAGTACGAGTTCTCCACTAATGAAAGAAAGTGTGAATGCTTCGTGAATTCATTGATTCCTGTTTTTTGCTGAAAATTTGGATCTGAAAACTTATGGTGGAAGTTTCAGTCTGTGGAGCGAGTATCTGCAACGCATTCTTTAATGTTTATTTTCTCTTTTTTTTTTTTCAGTTCTGTGAAAATATTAATTTGTTTCGTTCTTTAATAGTCTTTGTTGACAGTTGGGTTATATTCGGCATGTCTCTGACTTTAAGACATGGCGCTTAAATTTTTGTTTTTGACTTTTTCTCCCAGACAGTGAAGCTCTCAATCAATGCTCCAATTCTTTGTTTCTAAGACATAAACATGAAAAAAGTTCACGAGGTCTACTATAAAAGATAGAAATTACAACTGAAAAAATCTCAGTTTTGTTTGCCTATTATTTTCCTTTAAATTTTAAATATTTTTTTTTTAATTTCTGAAGTTTTCTTAAATAAAAATTTGTTTTTTATAGTTAGATATGTTANAAAAGATAGAAATTACAACTGAAAAAATCTCAGTTTTGTTTGCCTATTATTTTCCTTTAAATTTTAAATATTATTTTTATTTTTTTGATTTCTGAAGTTTTCTTAACTAAAAATTTGTTTTTTTATAGTTAGATATGTTGCATATTATTATTCTTATGTTTTAGAAAATATTTATAGAGTAATGTGTCAAAATAATCTCAGAAGATTTACATAGGATCGTATTAGTTTCATAATCCATGCATGTGTCAAAATAATTTTCGAATATTTTAAAATTAAAGCTTAATAATATTTCATAGGAATTATTTTGATACTTCCATAAACTCTGGGACTAAAATGAGCTTATATAAATAATCGATGACTATTTTGACACTTTACTCGATATTTATAAGAGTAACTTCATCACATTTATGAAACGTTGCTGTTGCTTAAGAGGGTTTAAGAAATCTCATGATTGAATTATTTTATTATTTAATTTTTAAATATAAATTAATTCTATAAACTTTTTAATTGCAGATTGAAGGATTTAAGGAATTTAAAAATATATTTTAGTAAACTCATTTGAAATAAATGTCTTAAATGCACTCTTAATAAATTTAGATAAATCATAACTTTGAACAAAAACTAATCAAATNTTACATAGGATCGTATTAGTTTCATAATCCATGCATGTGTCAAAATAATTTTCGAATATTTTAAAATTAAAGTTTAATAATACTTCATAGGAATTATTTTGATACTTCCATAAACTCTGGTACTAAAATGAGCTTATATAAATAATCGATTACTATTTTGACACTTTACTCAAAATTATAAGAGTAACTTCATCACATTTATGAAACGTTGCTGCTGCTNATTCATATGTACCATTAAAATCTTTAATATTACATTAAAAATTACTACCATTATCTTTTTAAAAGTAAAATTTTACGTCAGAAATGCATGAACATGAATCTCAAGGAGATCCAGTGGACTAAAAGAACGAAAAGTATGATAGGAGGACCCATATACAAAAGACAAGAGTCCCATGACTTGAAGTTAAAAGGATCCAATTGAACAAATGCAGATTCCTTAGATCAGGACTTACGTCTACTGGACATTGACAGTCTGAACCAAAGACTAAGATATATCAAGACAGTAGAATGCCTAAACCCAAATCTCGCCCCAACACTGCCAGTCATCTCATAAAAAACCCTCGAGAGTCTTCATCAGGAGGCTGAGGGTCTTACCACGATATACTTCTTGAGAAAAATGAAAGACCTTTTTTCATAGGGGAGCTACATATCGGATTATAGTG
>JXCR01049219.1:0-12544 GCA_002079205.1 Phalaenopsis hybrid cultivar | reverse complement strand
ATCTTCCCGTTACCTAACAGTCATTTTACAAATCGATTTGGTCGTAACAAAAAGAGGTTGTCTTCAATATATAACATGCGATTGTTCATTAACTGCCTTTTCTCTTTCTCCTCGGGTAAATACATTCACACATTGTTTCAAATGTCACTTCTTTGTCATTGAATCGATTTTTTTTTTACATTTTTATTTTGTATAACATGATTGTACTCCAATTTTTCTTACAACCAAATTATTTGAGTCATATTTTTCTTTGGAGACATTTTGTACAATATTTCTACTTTTGCATTGTGATTTGTGGATGTAAACATCAAGCCTTTTTCATTGAAATATTTTTTAGTAGTATTTTTCTTCAGTACAAGATAGTTGTACTCTAAATTTTCTTGAGCACAATCATGTTTTACTAATTGTATTTTTCATTGCACACATTATGTACATTTTTTATAGTTGACTTCATTATTTTCTTGTTCCACACGAGTTCTTAGTCATCGAAAGTTTTTTTTTTTAAATTTTTCATGATACATTTTTCTTTTTGTGTAACATGATTCTATTCATACTTTTTTCGAGTATAATCATTTTATAATTGTTGTTTTCTTTTTCGTTGAAAAGATTTTGTACATTATTGATACATTGTTTTTGTTATATTAGATTTTTCCACACATCAATTATTTAGTATTGAAAGTTTTTATTAGTACATTTTGGTTCTATAAAATATGATTAAATGTCTCAGCTTGCTTTAGTATAGGACTGGTTTTGGCTATGAAAACAATTATAGGCTAACTACATTTAAAATTATTATCTTATTCATTTCGTATTATGTATCAATGATCTTCTCTAACCTCAAATAATAATTAATGATATAACCTATAAACTTAGCGACTCCATAACATATATTTTTTGTAGACTCAGTGCATTATGTGGATCAAATTCTCATGTAGGTCTTTATTGAATATTGTTGACCCTTTGATTTTAATTCTATACAGCTCATTTAGCTAAGCATGATCACGGAGATTTCTTTCTTTCTATCATCCCAAACCATACTTGTGACGATTGTTTCAAAAATAGATGGGTACAACTATTGTAAGCCTTGAATGTTTTTTTTTTATTTATTTACCTATTATCTTGGAGATTTTGAAGTTAATTTTATGATTAGTTTATTCGTAGTTTTGATTTGAAAAAAAATTCACTTATAAAACCGTTCTTATTATTTTCAAATAATTATTTAGTTTGCCCTATTTAAAAATTATCTCCACCAGTTTATAGAGCACGCTTGATTTTATTTTGAGAATATTTTTACCTATTTTTATGGGCATGATAAGTAGAAAAGAAAAATTTCTTGTTGGATTTATATAGATAGATTGAGAGTGATACAAGATAGTCAAAATAAGTATTCTAACCCAACGCATTGGGCAATTGAATTACAGGAGGGAGATTTTTTATTTTTGAAAGTTTGCCCCGTGAAAGGATAGTGGGTTTAGTAGAGTGGGTAAGTTGAGTTCAAGATTTAATGGATCTTTTGAGGTAATTGGTAAGGTTAGTAATTCTATTTGTCGATTATTATTACCCGATCACATGTCATATGTGTACGATGTGTTTCAACTATATGTGTTAAAAAGTGAATTTATAATGTTGAAAATAAAATTCATGAGGGAGAGATTAAGATACAATCTAACTTTGACTAAAAAAGAAGAGCCTCAACATATTTCAATCTTTAATATAAGATAGTTAAAGAACAAACATAACCATATGATTAAAATTTAGAGAAATTATATATTATAAAAAGATGTCAAATGGGAAAAAGAGGGTGATATGAGACAATTTTATCTATAATTTTTTGTTAGTTAATTATGTTAAATGTCGATAATGACATTTTTCTAAGTAGGAGAGAATGTGATGATTATCCCAATTTTAGATGGATACACCTCTATGACATGATTTTTGAGATATCATAAATCTTGCATGTTTATTTTATATTTACTAATTTTCTTGAAATTTTAGAGTTGATTTTGTACTCAATTTATTCATCAATTTTTATTAGTTTTGATTTGNTGGCTTTTTCTCTTTATGTTGCGGTGGCTCTCGTAAGAAAAATTCAAAGTCTAAGAAGAAGAGTTCTGACAATAAGAAGCAAAACAAGCACGTTGATAATACTGTACCTATATTCAACCTGGAGGATATAGAAGAAGGTGTTGAAGGTAACGCATATATATATATATATATATATATATATATATATATATATATATATATATATATATTGTTTCATGCCCGATTTAAAAATTATCTTCACCAATTTATAGAGCATACTTAATTCTATTTTAAGCATATTTTTATCTATTATTATGAGCATCATAAGTAGAAAAATAAAAAAGATTTTTAGTTAGATTTGTATTTGTTAAGGTTTGGTACTTCCTTGTAAGTGAGCTTTCTAGAACTATTTTGCAAATTTTTTTCACTGATGTGTTTTAAACATGTTTTTTTTTTCTATTCATAACTATTTTTTCATAACTTTTAGATTTATATAGTTCATGATATAAGAAATTTTCTATAAAAGTTTTCTTTATTAAATATTACACTTCATAAATATCCTATTAATCCTTTATTTAATAATAATAATAATTCATATATTTATGTAAAATCTTAATCCATTTACACATGTTTTGATTCCCTTTTAGCTTCCCATGCATTTTTTCAAATAGAGACTCATAAAGAGAGAAAGGGAGAGAACAATATAAGATTGTAGAGATAGTGTGTGATTTTTGGGGGCCTTACAGTCTATTAAGTCCATTGGGCCAAATGCAACAATTGTTCGGTAGTCGATAGGCTAGTATTATCTTATCTTATATTTCAATTTTATTATTTTTTCCGTATAGTTTTGATATTTTATTTCACAAAATATCATACAAATTCGAATCTGCGAAGATTTACAAAGTTTTCGTCTTGTAACTTTTATATATTATAGATCAGATTATGCTAGACAAATCAATATAAAAAATTTAACTTTTTGTTAGTTATTTTGTGTTGTACAATATTTCAGATATGTAAGCACATATGTCAAACTAGATAAAATTTGTCATAGAATAAGAAAAGCTCCGAAATATTATTTTGGATATTTTGTATACATATTTTTGTGAATTGTGATTATCATTATGACAGATTTGTTTCCTTGCAAAATCTATTATTAATTGTTTATATTGGTTTATATCGAGTTCTGCAGCATGTTGTGACATTTGTACATGTCAAAATTGTTAACATTTATATGCTTATGTATCAAAAATATGTGAAAAAAATAATCAAATTGAGGAAAGTCCAGGTGGTTGTGGTTAGACGGTGTATGTTATGTGCAATCAATTGGAGTTATAAGAGCTTGTGCACATACATAATTATTCATCTATGTATTTAATATATACGAACATGTCTAAAAAAGTCGATTTATAAGTGGAAGTGGAGTAATAAGAAAGGTTTATAGAACTAGACCAGACCGGCTTGTTCGACCGATTTGAGTGTAAACCGGTGGTTGACCCGGTTTGAAACCTATACTTGATCGTTTTTTCATTGAACGGTAGGGAAGCAATTGAACTGTCGGTTCAACCGTGAACCAAAGAACATATTTCCTCATTTGAAAACCATGAATATTACTTCTTTTTTTCATTCTTCAAAGGCTATGCACAGCTAATGCTCCCAATTCAAAAAAGCAAAAGAAAACTATTAATTTCCAGCTATGTTCCCAACTCGCAAAAAACAACCATTAATTAATTTTCGACTATGTTCCCAAATCAAGAAGGCAAAAAACAACCATTAATTTATAGATTAATTTATATATATGAAAAAAAATCATGTATTTCCATTCACGAAGTGATTAAGGATATATAAATGTGTTGTACTTGAGAAATTCAGAAGCACAACTAGTACAATATAGTTGTATTTCATGAAATACTGAATACTACACATAGTAAATCACCAAAAAAAAATGAAAGTTTCTTAAACAAAAATTAAGCAATTCTTGTATACGAAATTATTCAAAAAATATTTATGAAACTTTATTAAATAAAACAATGAGTAAACACATGATGTAAAATCATTTTTAACTTAAGAAAAGTAGTACAACCAGTACACTATGGTTGTACTTCATGAAATGTTTCAGTAAAATTTAACACTTCCTATATATGAAATTATTCAAAATATATTCAAGATATAATATAGCGAGTAAACAAATAGTGTACAACTATGTTAGAATCAATAAAAACAGTATTACAACCAATACAATATAATTATATTTTACGTAATACATAATAGTAAATGCAGTAGACTATTCCAGAAAATAATGAAAGAACCTTATAGTAAAATTTAGTTAATCTTATATATGGAGTTATTCAAAAAATATACAAGAAAATTTATTAAGTAATGTAGTAAGTAAACACAAGGTGTACGATCAATTTATACATAAAAAGAGACATTGGTACAACCAAATATGGTTTGGTTATACTTCATGAAATACTAAATAATACATGAAATAAATCACTCCAAATATAAAATAAAAGATTCTTAAAACACAATTCAACATATCTAACTAACTAAATGTGTAAGGACATGGTTACACTCCCGCGTTTCTTACAAAGAAACATAATCAAATGATTCTTGTAAAAAAAGTAGGTTAAACTTGTAATATCAAAGAAAATGCTAAACAGTCTTAGAAATTAGGTATGTTGATGAAAATGTGTTATAAACCTAACAATGAGTTCAACACTAATATCGTCAGTTGAAGGAGAAGCGGATGTGACCTCCAAATGATACAAGTTAATGTACTGCTTGTTCTCCATCTTTATGGCTATTGCTATGTTTATCATGCACGACTACTTCTTCCTCTTAAAAATTTTTCTTTTTCTTAGAGTTTGGGCAACAAGAAAATATTCAAAGCTAAATTATAACTTTTATATGTTTGTTTTCAAATTTATGCCACCACATTATTTATAATGCGTGCAAACTCTACTATTAGACAGGTTGAGTCAAGCTTCTTCATTAATTCTAAATTTATATATAAAATATATATCAAACATGTGTCAATATGTGATTGACGTCCGCATGTAACTCTACATCAGGTCCATGCATGTAATATTTTCTCTTGAGGATGAGCTAATCGAGCAGAGATTGGACCACATTAATCTTTCGATTTTTATTAATTAATCTTATTTCTCTTTTATAGGATATTTCATACATCAAATTTAAATTGATATTATTACCTTAATCAAATTTTAGTGAATAATCAAAAAATTAATGATCAAATTTTTTATCTTAGACAATATAAGAGTAGTTTAAAGTCATTTATGTTTTCCTTAGTGGTTATGTTGAGTTTTTCTTTTTTTGGTTGAATCTTTAAATTTAGACCATTTAGGTTTCTTAATTAAATTTATTGGTTAATGTGACATTGCATAGCTAATATATTTTGTTTATTTTGCCTTTGATGATAGCAATTAAGACTGTTTCTTATGCCTTCTTACAAATCACTTTGAATTATTCCTTTATATAATCTCATATCTCATTCTCTAAATTTATGCTCAAGTTGTTCGTCTAAAGGATATGGACCATCCTTTAAAAAATAGTGTTAACCCAAGTCTTTTTAGAAGTTTTCCATTGATTAAAATGATTTTGCATCTTCCATCACTATTAAAATTGAATCTATTGGGGGCAAGTATATAGAATTTACATTGATTAATCAAATTTTCCTTTATAAATCCATGATAGATTGAATCAAAAAGTTCCTTATTCCAAATCTTTTTAATTCTTTTAATACCGAGAGTATCACTCTTAAGCATATTCTTTTAAGAATTGAAAAGAAAAAAATACCATAATAAATTATTCTATTGTATTTCTTCTTATATGTACAAATTTCATATTCATTGTAAGAAAAAATATATCCTAAATTTAACTATAAATAAAGAGTTTTTTATTGCCCCAATATTGAGTCTTTCATAATATCCCATCCATTTTATTATTTATGAAGTTTTAACTACAAACTTGTCATTTTTGGCAAACCATTGCTTATTTATGTTGTTATCATTAAACTTTCCATAACACTACATCCATAAGGTGTTGTTTGTTATCAACATTACTATAAACTTTGAGGACGAAATGTGATTTCATAATGCAAATGATAGAATTTGGCTAGATGTAAACCTTGAGATATCTTCCTGATATTTTATTAAGTCTATAATTCATAATTATGAAAAAATAAGTCTTGATTTATTTTTTGTCTTGAGCTTAGGCCCCTTTATGCTTTTGGGGAGAAAGTGGTTGGGAGAAAGTTCTTGCTCCCATTTTAAAATTTGCTTGAGAAAGCTTCTTTAGATCCTAATAAAAGACTTTTTGATATACGAGTTCTCTTATGAAAATAACTTTATTAAGAAATGCTTGAGGTCATTCTTTTTACTCATATTTATTCTAGAACATATGCCCTATCATTATCATCAACTTCAACCCAGCTTTTTCTTTAATATAACATAATATATAACCATCTATATCCACATATATTTACATATATCTGCATATATCTCTCTCACACACACATAAATGAGCGCGCACACACACAAATTGGAACTAACAAAGTGAATCATCCATACTTGTTTATATGGACCCTTTGACAATCATCATGGACTTGTGCTAGCCCAAATTTATCACGAGCAATGCTAAATTACCCATTACTTCCCATATAGGTCCCTTTATATTGAGATACATCTCAGTTTAATGTTTAGGAATTCACATACCATTGAACCCTAACATATTCATATATCTAACATCTACACATTCATACTTACTTTTGCAAGATCATATTCTTGAAATAGCATTAAAAAATCACTAATACAAACTTATTTACAATGCAACATGTCTTGACATGTGTATGAATTGATGTGAAATAAAATAAGTGTTATCTAAGTTAATATAAAGATTTAGATATTTGATGCATGCATCCATAAAAAATTAACGTTGTAATATATAAGCCCCATCAAGTATCGATACATAATGCATTAAATTATGTAAATATAAACAAAATCATCCCATTAGTGTGAAGTTATAGGCTCAAAGATATTTTAAATTTTAAAAACATTGTATTAATAATATTCAATCAGAATAGTCTCATGGCGCTGTAAAAACAAGCGAAATTTACATACATAGCACACAATTCTTATAAGTATGATGAAATATCTAACATTTCAATTTAAAGTACATAAAATGATCCATAACGCATCCGAGAAGAGGTGAATTAGATGCATAATTTTGGATCTCATTCTTGTCATAAAAACTTAAGAAGACATATCTATACAGGAATACCACCAACTCGTAGCAGGATAAAATGTGTTGCAGTTTAAAGCAAAAATGATGGTAAGCGCTCGCATGTAAACAGCAGGCAAAGTAAATAAGCAAAATAATATGTCACTGATAATTCCCTTATGCGCATCCAATCTCATTATTTTCCGGCATTGAATACAAAAGAAAAAACCACAGGCCGTTCATAATATAGCATGTTGTTTGATCCTTTCATCTCCATGCCCATGTAAGTCTGCATTGAAAATACGCCAAACTCATCAGAGTTGTCAGTAAAAATGTCAGAAAATGAAACAAAAAAGGGAGATTTACAAATATACTAAACAATTCTTGTATTTACATATTTATAACACAAGATTGATATTTACACGCATAGCACTCAAATCTTTAATATCACCTAGTTTTTAAAAGAAATACACATTTCATGAAGGTTTATAACCCTAAAGTGTTATAAGTGTAAATATTTGGGGGTTAGATATGTAAATACATAAGAATTGTGTGGTATATAAATTTCTAAGGAAAAAAAATACTCAGGATATCAACCAAAGCATTATATCAGAATGAGTCTCAAATCACTGGATTTGTTCTGAGATGAATCAAAACACAGATCTTGAATTCTCATATATTGCACTAAAACAAAATCTAATGGCTCAAAAACTCATTCTAAAAAAAAATTGATCAGCATATCCTGATAAAAAATTTTCCTACCAACAAAAGTATAATAGAGATGTCCTTAAATAAAGATTGCAATAAAGTTAGTTTTAATATGGTGTTAAATTTTGAAGCCAGAGATGGAATTATTAAGGAGCAAGACTGCATGATTCCATTTACCAATCTCAAATATATAAGAATTAGAGAACACGAAAATATGTCATATGAGAATAAAAAATCTTAAAGACCTTCAAAGTGCAGTATAGTAGCATTATCACAGAGCTATTCACAAAAAATCCTGGTGATTAACATAAAAAAAAAAAAAAAAACCAGAATCAAACTATGAGGAACAAATTATCCCCTTTATTGATACTAATAAATAAAAAAATAATCAATTTCTTATTAAGATAATGAAACAATAATTTTTGCTATATTGATTCGCACTGAAAGCAAAAAATAACAGCCAGAAAGTTGAATCATAAAATGGACAAACAATTGCAGTGCAATTTCTTAAGGTTTTTCTATATAAGAAAGGCATCAAGGTACTTGAAAGTCTTTTCCCCAAATTGCTATAAAGCATCAATAAGAAGGATTTCTCTCAATGGACTCTTTCACATGAAGCTCATGTAACTCCATAACAATGATCAACCTATTGTCATGCATTCTCCTCTATACCCCATAACACTGTAAGTATTATTTCAAAAATTTTTTATGCACAAAAAGCCTACCTGAAAAATATCAGTTCTATCACCATTAAAATATCACAAACCTTATTTTCAACATAAAAATAAAATATTGAAAAAATTCATGAGAGAATATATCAATGCTTGAAAAAAACAGCACGAGAAATTGCTGAGAAATCAAAAGACAACAATTGCAGATTGCAGGTGGGTTTTCTTATTAAAATACAAAACAAATGAAAACCTGGAAAAATATAAATTAAGGTTAGCAGCAAAGGGTTACACTTTATGGAATTAACAGCCAAAAAATTTTTTGTTCCTATTACTAAAACAAATATAATTAAAATTATAAATTTTTTTGGTTGCTAATCTTGGATGGTCCATGCAATTATATGATGTGGAAAAATATAATTTTATATAGGGATATTGAAAAAGAAATTATATGGATCATCCACCAAGATTGAACAACTCTTTCACATAAAATAAAGTACGTAGACTAAAAAAGACGCTATATGAACTTAAATAATCCTCCTGAGCATAATTTGGCGGATTTGCAAAAGCCATAAATGAAATGATTTATAAGTAAAGCTAAGTAGTTCATACACTATTCAGAAAACATTCCTACTAATTAAAAAATTTTAATTCTTATTCTGTAAATAGTGATATAATTGTTATAAGTGATGACCAAAAAAAAAAAAAAACTTAGGAAAAGTTTTACAGCCGAGTTTGAGATCAAAGAACTGGGTAAAGGCTCAAAAACCTCCTGGGTATTGAATGGATCAATCAGAATAAGAAAATTTTTTCCCTCAATAAAAAAAATATAGGAAGATTTACATGCATACCACTCAATTCTTTCTAACACCTAAATTTCAATTTTTAGGTACATGCCACCTTCCCTATGCATGAAAAGGTGTATTTCACTTTTTAAGAGTTAAAATGATGGTATTTTTTATGAGATATGAAAGATTTGGGTGGTATAAATGTAATAATTAAAGTTTGGGTATTATATATCTAAGTACATAAGAATTGGGTGGTATGTAAGTAAATGCTCCAAAAATATATTAGGAATATTTTGAGAAAAATAAAATGACTAATTGCGAGACACATGAAATTCCATCTCAGCCTTTAATGACTTCCAAACAAACTCCAAAGCAAATGAGTGTAGCATCAAAGTGGCTAAGAGTCTTATCACTTTTCGAGGAATAAATTATTTCCAATTTCCCCATCATCTATAAAACAAAAATAGTACAATTCTCTCACTTGCAACTTCCCACTTCTTTATGCATTGCAGCCAAACATGCCCTAGTTTTTACAAACTGCCATATTTTGGAAGATCAAAAAGGACTCTTTAAGTTTCTTCTTCAATTCAGGGAGGAATACCTGTAAAAAGAGTCTCATAAGCTGCAATACCTACTGATTATAAAGCTAGAAAACTTAAAAGGCCAAAAACCTGTCTCTAGCTAAGCTACTTTCCTAATACAGCTCCTTTACTGGATTTTAGTATTATTAATCGGTCTCATTATCATATTACTGAATTTAAAGTTTTGTATTGTGTGAGATATCAATCTCCAACTGAGTTAAAGACTTGCTTTAGATCCACTTCAGTTCTTCCTGAAGAAGCCCAGGAGAGCTATCATTCCTTCAATTCTAGCGAGCACGTAAAATCGTCTAAATAACCATTTAAACTATGATAAGAATAGTCTTAAAAGCCGTCAAGCAGGTTAACACACTAGAAAAAAATTTCATATTATCTCTCAACCAGAGCTGTTTTTCTCTGCTAAATTCATCACGGTTTTTTACATCAATATAACAACCAAATATATGATATAATCCAGGGATATATCAAAATCAAATCAGCCCTAAGGTTCAGAAAAAAAAAAAAGGGTACATACAACACAATTCTTATGTATTTACATATTTTATTTTAAAAAGATGGTAATGGCGGTAAGTATGAATGTGAGATTAAAAATTTGAGTGCAATGTATGTAAATATGAATGTTTAGATGTCAGATATGTAAATAAATAAGCATTGTGAGGTGTGTATGAAAATGCATCTCCCCCCACCCCAAAATAATAATAATAAAAAAAAAAACAAAATGAATGCATGAAAAATTAATATGCAGTAAATCTTTTTTTCATTAAAAAGGAATCAGTTAACTTACAATAATAACTTCTAAAAGAAAAGAAAAAAGTAAGAGATCAGATGATCAAGAACGTCACCATCTAGTATTTCCCGGTCAGTGAATAACATAAGTGGTCCACTGTGACTGAAGAAGGATCACATGAGATAGTACTTCCAGAGAAGAAAATGAGCATTACTGTTTCGAATTGGTATAGGTCCTGCAAAATGTTTTGATAGCATCAGGAAGGTTCATGAGTTCATGCAACTTATTGTTTGACAAAATTTATTTCCTTTGAATGTCAAATTCTCTCACACATAGTATGCCGTGTATTCAAACTAAATTTAAAAAAGCAGATTTAGGATTCAAACTTACACATAAATTTGAACCTGATGAGCCCCTTATAAATGTAGATTATTAAGGAAATCCGAAAGCCTGATGCACCATTAAAGACGTCATCATTAGTATTAGTAAAAACCTCCATTTGTGCATATCAAGTATGACGGAAAAAAGACTTCTATCAAATAACTAAATGACAAAAAATATTAATTAAATGAAATGGAGAAACCTGATATTTTTGGCTATCACTATACTTCCATCTTCAGCATCCAGGTGCCGTAATGCCACTTCTTCTAGTCGACCATCTCTGTACGCATGCTAGAATGATATGTGACAAAAACATACATAAAAAAGGATAAGGAAAAAAAAAAAAATTAGCAGCAAAATATTCAGAGAAGGGAACGACAGAAATGGGAGTCATAAGTATCAAACACAANCAACCAGAGCTGTTTTTCTCTGCTAAATTCATCACGGTTTTTTACATCAATATAACAACCAAATATATGATATAATCCAGGGATATATCAAAATCAAATCAGCCCTAAGGTTCAGAAAAAAAAAAAAGGGTACATACAACACAATTCTTATGTATTTACATATTTTATTTTAAAAAGATGGTAATGGCGGTAAGTATGAATGTGAGATTAAAAATTTGAGTGCAATGTATGTAAATATGAATGTTTAGATGTCAGATATGTAAATAAATAAGCATTGTGAGGTGTGTATGAAAATGCATCTCCCCCCACCCCAAAATAATAATAATAAAAAAAAAAACAAAATGAATGCATGAAAAATTAATATGCAGTAAATCTTTTTTTCATTAAAAAGGAATCAGTTAACTTACAATAATAACTTCTAAAAGAAAAGAAAAAAGTAAGAGATCAGATGATCAAGAACGTCACCATCTAGTATTTCCCGGTCAGTGAATAACATAAGTGGTCCACTGTGACTGAAGAAGGATCACATGAGATAGTACTTCCAGAGAAGAAAATGAGCATTACTGTTTCGAATTGGTATAGGTCCTGCAAAATGTTTTGATAGCATCAGGAAGGTTCATGAGTTCATGCAACTTATTGTTTGACAAAATTTATTTCCTTTGAATGTCAAATTCTCTCACACATAGTATGCCGTGTATTCAAACTAAATTTAAAAAAGCAGATTTAGGATTCAAACTTACACATAAATTTGAACCTGATGAGCCCCTTATAAATGTAGATTATTAAGGAAATCCGAAAGCCTGATGCACCATTAAAGACGTCATCATTAGTATTAGTAAAAACCTCCATTTGTGCATATCAAGTATGACGGAAAAAAGACTTCTATCAAATAACTAAATGACAAAAAATATTAATTAAATGAAATGGAGAAACCTGATATTTTTGGCTATCACTATACTTCCATCTTCAGCATCCAGGTGCCGTAATGCCACTTCTTCTA
>JXCR01049214.1:0-11136 GCA_002079205.1 Phalaenopsis hybrid cultivar | reverse complement strand
GGTGATGAAATGATAAGTGTGATCTTTCAATGAGAATTAAATTTCATTTAATTTAACATCTTGATTATCACAAATTTACCCATGAAATTTTAATGGGCTTAGTAGTAAACTAGGCTTGATCCAAGATTGTTCAATGAGGCTTAAAAAGATAATATAACTAATCACAAACATTTTGAAAGCACTGCTAGCCCAACTCTGTATTTCAATTAGCTAAATTCCTAGAAATGTAATTTGCCCTTAAGGAACCTCCACTAACATAATTCATAGATAAAACATCGAGTGATAGTTACCCCACTCATATGGATAATTAAGGTATAAATGTTCATTGAGAATAGGGTGCATTAATTCATTAAAACTAAATTTAAATTCAGATGCTTAATTGAACAATATAATAAGTTAAAATGAACTCGAAATGTTTCAAAGGATTTTAAAAGTTGTTTTGGGTTATGTCCCGAACATTTTTAGGATTCTTTGGATACTTTGAAGGACAATCAAACTTATTGTTCTTCGTTCAAGAAAATCATTCATTAAAAACTTTTAGGGACCCACCAAGTTATGACTTAGGACTCGGTAAATACACCTTAAATTGGTTTTTCTTGCTTTCCATTCCTACAATTTATTTAAACTCATGCAAAATTATATGTATGTCGTAAGTTCTAACATTTCAGAGAGTGTGCGAGAAGATGATAAGTACGCCATTACATTTTTGCAATGTAATTTACTTTCATTTTACTTTACTGCATTTTCTCACATGTACTTGCTTTACCTGCAAAACCTTTTCCAAAATTAAAAGTTACAAAGCCATTTTTTTCAAAATTAAACAACATTTTTCAAAAAAAATAAAACAAAAATTTCATAACACGCACTCTTGAATTTACGGGAGTCCCTCGGATGAGGTAACATGTGGTTTCTAACTAGATCTCCACATATTAAATAAGTTTAAAAACTCGTTTAAATTAAGTAAATTCAAAAGAAAATAGTGGTAATTGAACAAGGGAACCGTGGAATCATAACTAGTGTCGCTCAAATCAACTTTAACTCCCCCTACAATGATTGAACAAACTCGTCATTTAAACCTTTTGAACCTTAGACCTTATCAGTGCTACTTCGATAAGGAGCTTGGAGCTAACTTTGAGGGCAACACCTTACAACAGTCGGTGGATCTACAACAACAAACATTTTCGTAGAATTAAATAACAAGCCATAGGACTTCGAGGTTGTTTGCCTAGTGTAACATAAATCCTCACCTTATCTTTAGGCATTTGTACAATCATGTTGTGCAATTAAGCCTTAACTTGCCTTAGGCTTCGAGGTTGTCGTTTGTCATTACATAAACTCTCATATCTTCCAGGCTATTTGAATGATTGTGTCTTACAAACGTAAGCCCTAAATAATAATAATTGACATGATGAAACATTTAATAATTTTCCTCTTCGAAATGGAAGCCAAACCAAAGGATAGCTTGAGAAGTCATTGAGGTTCACCTCAAGATCAGTGACAACCCCTAGTTTTCTCCCTTTGGATTCCATAACAATGTTCTAAATTTGAGTCTTTCCCATTTGACACTCCTTGTTTTGATCTTTGAAAAGACCTACCCTTTGAAATTCTTGAAGACTATATTTTTTTATCTAAATTGAGAGTTTTCTTAATTGACTTCGATCATTTAAGATGTAAATAATTATAGATGCTTGCCCTTATAAAAAGCTTTAGAAACCCAGCCTAAAATAAACCCTGTCTAATTTTTCATATTAGATAGGGGAATTTTTCGGTCAACATAAATGGTTTCACGGTGTAAAACGGATGTCATAAATCCTTTAGTTTATTTAATCAAGCCTCACTAGTAAGTGATATGTCTATTCTTCAAGGTAGATGTATCACTTGCGGTGTCGTGTTTATTTATTTAAATTATTATTTATATGAGATCAGTTCGGTCTCGTATTTTCATAATTCAAAAAAAAAATTGATTTCCAAAATTATAATATATATTATACTAGATCAAATATCTTTTTTTTTCCAAAAAGGTGAATGACACATGTTGCATCTTATTATTGTGAGAACATCTAAGAATTTATTTACAGCCTTCTCCTAAAGGAAATGAAGATGATGTCTACTTGCTATTGATGATGATCACTGAAAAATACACTTTGAGGCTTTCCTTAAAGAATTTCTCAAAGAATATCTAGGGGTTATCAAAGCACAAATGATTTCATAGGAATTTTATGTTGTTATGTATCCATACTTCTCAATATATGGGTGCTTGTGTGGAAAAAAATCACTCTACTAAAATAAATGAAAAGAATGAATATTTGCATGCATGCCACTCAATTTCTATGTTTTATATATCTAACACCTAAAATTCATTTTTTTCATGTATGTCACCTTACCTATGAGTGCTATGTATGACACCCTACCTATGTGGGTTTTGATGGTCTTTGTAAGCGATGCTACCCTAACATCAGAGTCACGAGCTGCAAATTGAGAGCATCAAAAGAAGAGGAGTGTCACCATAGTGGTCGGCCATCACTGTCAGAAGAGGAAGAGCACTAGAGGTGACAAGGATTTAGAGAGAAACCAGGATGGGGGAGGGATTTAGGGAAAAATCAGGAAGAACAACGCTAGGGGCGATAGGAAGAAATGAGGATTTTGACAATATAATTGATACGTTCTGATGATTTAGTTACAATAGGTATCCATCAGTTTTAATTTATAGATTAATTGAAGGTTAACAACATCGATAAGTCTAAATTGATCGTAGAAATTTTTTCTTAAAAAGTAATGGATCAGGGAGTGTTACCAAAAAATTTAAATATTAAGTAATTTAAAGATTACATCGTCAAGTTGTAAGAAATTAGACCAATCTTTGCGACACAAATTAGGTCGTCGGTAATGTCATCACTTATAGTTCTTTTTCATATAGTGAGCAGACCTTTACTTTGATTTAGTAAGTCTAGTATAAATTGTATGCAAAAACTCGCTAGCATCCATCATTAAATGCCTTGGATTAAGGGATTAGGCCTAGTTTAGCCTTGAACAGTTTTCCACAGGTTTAGCCTTTTCAATCCATCAGCGTTTGACTAATTCCATTCAGGCACCATCATGATGTGATCAACTTCATTAACCACAAGCTAATCATGGGTTTTTATGTAGTTTAATTCTTTAACATAATAAGTCTGACTAAGGGTGTGTCCTTTAATAGATCCTTACTCAATGTATGTTAATGAATATGGAGATATTTTCTTCTCTTTGTTCGTTTATTTTGTCAAGTAAACTAACCTCATTAAAAACTAACATTTGTACTAAGAAGTTAGTGTAACATCAGTGTGTTACTCTACATCACGATCATACTACCTAAGAATATGAGTTTTGTGGTTATGCTTAGAGTGAACTAAATGTCATAGACTTGCTTGCTTCCTCGGTGGTGGAGCAAGCACTTTGTCTCACCATCTTGACTTTTCCTTTAGCTCATTGCTATGCTGAAATATCAAATTCAGTAGACAGTGCATTGGCTAATGAAAACCAAGTTAAGGGACTCACATCTTAGGAACTTTTCTTGAATAAGCCATCAAAACCCAGAAAAATAACAATGGAGTTTCTCTCCTTATTGCCTGATTGATCCTATTTTTCTACATTTGATTCAGTAGTCAATACCATGGCTAAGTAAATCTGGAGTAGAGAAAAACCCATACTCGCCAGTGTTAGTCATTAAATTCTATAGGAGACTCCATGAAGGCCCACTTCCCAAGATAATCTCTTTGTTTTGATAAGCTTCGGGTACAATATGGCTCCACACAATTTATTTACCCTGATCCAATAAACATGTTTGCCATTTAGTTTAAATGTGAGTCCCTGTACTTTTCATTCCTAGGGGTTCAGGTTTACTTAATTTATTTTTTCCCCTTCAATTACCTCTCAATTTAGATGTGAATCCACATGTGTTTTCTATTCTGATTTAATCACCACATTCACCTTTTGGTTTGAATGTGAGTCGCTGTGCTTTTTATATGTTGTTAAGGTTTATTGAATTGAGTTTTCCCCTACAATTATCTCTTAGTTTATATATGTATCTACATTTGTTTTCTATTATGATCTAATCCACCTGTTCACCTCTTGGTTTGAATGTGAATTTGTCTACTTTTTTATTCTAAGGTGTTTAGGTATCTAATGAGTTTCAAACCCTCAAATTAATGAATTTAAAGTCTAAAACAAATAATTTTCAATCCTTAAAAAAATGAATTTTGAACTTTCAAATGTTTAACTTAAATAATTTTCAAGCCTTCAAACAAGTAAAATTTTAAATCCTTAAATGAATGAACTTCATATCTTATAAATTCAAAACTTAAGTCTTCAAACAAAATCCTTAAGCTTCAAACTTCAAACAAACTTTTCCAAATTCCTTAATTAGGAAGAACTTCAAAATTCTTTTAAATCTAAATCCAAATTTTAACCCTCATGTTATCTCATGAAATCAAATCCCTAATGTTGAACAACAATCTTTTCACTCCTGGACATAGTTGATTTTATCAGTCAATACCAATATGTGTGTCATTCTTCTAATAGTTAGCCACACATAATGGGGGTCCATTTGTTGACCTCATTTTTTGTCAACCCTACCTTGGCTTAAACTTAACTTTATTTCACTTGAGCTTTATCTTGAGTAAACTATAATTTAAGAAAAATGAATTTAAATTGATAAAAATCAAAATTAATCAAAAAATTCTCAAACGCAAACACTTTTAACCAAACTAAAAGATAACCTTAAGAGGAGCTTTAATCACTAAAACTAGAGATTATCATTTTCTCTCCTAAAATCATTGTATGACTCGAGTCTTCATTTCAAAATGTACATGATTTTATTATCATATATAAATATTATGCAACTAAAATTGATAATCATTTGAAACAATTTTTATGTAACTCTTCCATTCAAATTTTCATGCATGAAGATTATCGTCACAAACCCTCAAATTATCATTTTTCTCCATAGCTCAATCCAATGATCCAAATTACATTCTATAAGTTGCATAATTTTCACAATAACATATGAGAATCATGCAAACTAGTTTGGTGGTCATCAGACATCAATTTTACGTAAAATTGTGCACATATGTTTTCCATGCATGAAAAGTAGTCCCATGTAAAAATTTATAGAAGAGTCATTATTCTTGAAAAAATTCTTCACCGTTATGTTTGTATCAACAAAACTTTCCAATGAGTCTCTTTGCACCAAAATCTTTCTCAATTTTGAGGCTCGTTGAGCCGAGGACAATCAAGGGAGAGAAAAATGATAATTTTGATAGAAAATAATAATTTGATTATAATCACCTCAAAATGATTTCAAATCAGCTTATGACTTCAACTAAAGTTATTTTAAATTCAAAAAATACATAATTTGGACCAATAAAATAATTTAAAAATTCAATCTCAAAATTTACCATTTCTCTCCCATAAGAGTTTGGGCCTGATCACTTTGACTGACCATATCTTCATATGGTGCTTAATTAAGCCAAAAAACTTAGACTATTGAATTCCTTGTATTTTTCTCAATTAAATAAACTCAAGTCAATTTTTTCTTACCATAACCAACTCCCAACCATCTTGTAACCATCTCCTAAGCAACCAGCCACTTCAAATACTTATAACTTGAGCTGGAGAACTTTTTGAAATAGTTTGGACCAATGGATTTATTGTTTTATCATCTTTAAAATGACCTAAATTTCTATTTTTTCATGACTATATTAATTATTCTGGTCGTATTACCAAAATTTTCGTCTCATTTTCACAAATTCCTTTCATATCCTTTGATCCTAGCCATTCATTCGTCTTGCTACTTCCCTCATCCTAGCCACCTCTATTTTTTTATCCACCACCCTCTATTCGATTGTTCCATTTTATCCACACGCCCCACCTCCCTTCTCTCTCCTCCATCTCAATTAATCTGCACGTGCCCTCTATTCACTTCCCATAACCCCCTCCTTAATCGTAGTAGTCCACCTCGCCTTTAACAACCTTTTCCCCCAAAACTCTCCGTAAACCCACTCCTCCACTTCTAACCATGATTCTCGCAACCCCCNCTTGCTACTTCCCTCATCCTAGCCACCTCTATTTTTTTATCCACCACCCTCTATTCGATTGTTCCATTTTATCCACACGCCCCACCTCCCTTCTCTCTCCTCCATCTCAATTAATCTGCACGTGCCCTCTATTCACTTCCCATAACCCCCTCCTTAATCGTAGTAGTCCACCTCGCCTTTAACAACCTTTTCCCCCAAAACTCTCCGTAAACCCACTCCTCCACTTCTAACCATGATTCTCGCAACCCCCAAGTACTTCATTTCATTGAAAATTCAAAATTTCTCCTCATCCCTTCCTCTCCCAAGAAAACCAGAAAACCCCTCCCCTCTCCAAGCAAATAAGCCTTTAGTTCTCCATCAAACATTGAGCCCTAGCCTTCATTCAAGCAAGGAATTCAAATAAATTGACGGTATGGCATATAACTTGCAATTTCATAAACTCTCCATCCAATCTTGAAGTGTTTCCATGTATTTTACATGATGTATGTTGAACTTTAAAATTCACCATTAAATTTTAAAATTTCATGTTTCATTAAATGTTTTATGTTGGTTTTTCAAAATTAACAACAAATTTTAAAATTTTTCATATGTTTTTCAGTAACATGTTTTAAATTTCAAAATCTACCATGGATTTTTCAAATTTTATACAATATATGGGTTTTTTTTTTATTTTCATGCTCTATGTCATTCTTATTCATGTTACATGTCAATTTTCTTAGGGCTTTTAATGTTTTTGTGTTCCATGTCACATATGTTTTATTTTTCATGCCAAACTCATAGGGCATTTAGTTTAAATGCATTGTAGTGTGTTTATGTTGTAACAACTCATGCAATTAGCATGTTTCTCTACGCCCTTAGTCAAAACAAAAATCTCAAGCCATCTAATTACAATAAAACCAAGAAAAACCAAGCCTTTATATCATAACTCTGTGGTTCTCCACCATTTATTTGTAGAAGGTCTGGTTTCCTGCCTTTGGCGCTCTACCACTTTTCAAAAAATTAAACTTCTTCTGCTTCCCCATAATGCATCTCTGACTCATGGTCATCGCCTGAGTAAATCTGTAGTTATATATAGTGTGCCAGTTTTCTTACCCCAAGTCAGTACTAATGCTCCTTTGATAACCTTCTAGGTGCTATCTGAGAACACCACTAAATGACCACCCTCATTGAGCTGCCCAACAGAGATGAGACTTCTCTTCAACTCAGGAACGTGTCTGACCATTTACAAAGTCCATTTACTCTTGTTAGGGAGTGCAATACCAATGTCTCCCATTCCCACCACGTCTAGAACTTTTCCATCAGTCGGATGTACTTTCCCAAAGTTACCTTCAATATAATTTTGCATTAACTCCCGATGGGAAGATGTATGGAAAAAAGCCCTTGAATCCAGTATCCAGTCATCAATAGAATTTGTGAACTACCAGAAATAGTGCATCCTGCATTTCTTCAGTTAAAACATTAACGTCATCATTCTCATTTTTCTTAGGATTCCTACAGTTTCTTTTTATGTGGCCAGCCTTGCCACAATTCCAGCAGGTTGTATGCTGACCAGACTTTGATTTTGATCTTCTTTTGTTTGAGTTCCTATCATGTGATCTCCCACTAGAATAAACATTCATCGTCGAACTTGAACACGAAGCCTCGCTAGAATCGTTCTTGCGCACCTCCTCAGCTAAAATCAAAACACGAATATCATCATATTTCAGCTTATATTTACATGCAGAACTATTGATTGTCATTCTCATGGCTTCCCAGCTTTTTGACAATGAAGCCAACAATATCAGCGCACGTATCTTATCATCAAAATCAATTTCAACAGACGACAACTGATTTGTGTTAATGTTGAAATCATTTAAGTGTTGAGCAATAGACACACATTCCGCCATCTTCAAGTTGAATAACTTTTTCATCAAATGAGCCATGTTATTCGCCGATGATTTTTCATACATACCTGATAAAACTGCCATAAGATCTGCAGTAGTCCTCTCCTTGATGACGTTGTGGGCAACTGATCTCAATAGGGTTAATCGTATAACCCCCAGAACCTATCGATCTAACAGATTTCATTCCGCCTCATCCATCTTTTCTAGCACTTTCGCAGTAATAGAAGATGAAGTTTCTTCACATAGAGGTAGTCCTCCATCTGCATCCTCCAGTAAGCAAAATTCGTGTCATTGAACTTCTCGATCCCCAATGTCATCACTTTGTCTCCGCCCATCGTTCTTCCTTGGATTCGAACCCAAGCTCTAATACCAGTTGTTGTGAAAAAACGATGGCAATAAAACGAAAAATGGAATGAGTAAAATTGCATGCAGAAAAACACCAAAGTGACACACAGATTTATGTGGTTCAACAAATTTGCCCATGTCCACGGAGCTACGGAGAATTTTATTTCTTCGAAGAATTATGCCGTCGAGCGCCTCGACGTTTACAAGAAAATCTCTATTTTCTTCTCTCCCTCTCTCTCTCTCTCTCTCTTCCTCTATTTCTCTTAGCTCTCAAGAGGACTTGGTTTGGCCTTGCTTGGCTTGGCCTTACTTGGCTTGACATCTCTTTTAAGCCAAAAGAGGCTATTTATAGAAATTATGAGAGCGGTGGGTGAGAGGTGGGTGGAATGTGATAGGTGAGCAGTAGGTGGGAAAGTAGGTGAGTGAAAGGTGAGATTCTTAACTAGGAAGCTAATTAAATTTCGAGGAACTGAGTCTCTACATTTCCCAACAAATCCTTCACGTGACATCATCCCAACACCCCCTTAATATGCATAAGTTGTTTATTTATAAATTTCTAGAGGAATAGTCTGGTCATTTATACAAGAAATCAACACATTCCATCGAATGGTTTGTTATTTTTCAGTTTTTCCTAAAATAATCTTGGGCTTGTCGAATTTATTTCATAAGACAGGTGGCTTGTCCATGCACACAAGAACCGAAGTGCATTTAGTCTCCCCAATAATCTCACAATGTCTTAATAAAACTTCAGAGTATTTGATTTAAAATTTAAAATTTATTTGGACTCAAATGAAGGCACATTTAGTATTATTAGGTATATAACGTTAACGCAACTCACCAGTTTGATTAAAATGAAGCTTGAATACCACTGAAATCAATTATAAAAACTTCTTCCTTAAATATTTTGTAGCTTTAATATCTGATGTGTATGTTGAAATGGAATAAATTTTATTATGATCTTGCAATTCGTAGCCCGTCATTGAGTATCGAAAGTCAACAAATTTTAGAGTAAATTTTTAAATCTTAATTCAAATTTAATGATGAATATTTAATAAAATATTAATGAATTTTAAAATAAAAATAATATATAATTAATTAATTAAAATCTTATTATATTTGTATTAAAATAATGTTAAAAATTAAATTTTATTTTTTTCTTACAAATTTAGCAAATAAACACGAAATGGGCCTCAGGCTGAATTGAAGATGAATCCGATGCGGCCCACTAAAAAAATAATAAGTCAATTTGGCATTGAAGATACTCCCATGAAATATATATTTAACAAGAACTATTATTATTAAGTGTCAAAATTGTCCCCGACTATTTACATAGCGATATTTTAGTCTCAGCTTATAGAAGTATGGAAATTGTCCTCTGATATTTTAAAATTGAGCCCTAATAGTCCTTCATGAGGACTTTTTCGCCCCCAATTTAAAGAGTTTGGAAACTATTTTGACACTTCTATAAACTTTGATACTAAACAACCCCATGTAAATAGCCATGGACCATATTGACACTTTATTCTACTATTATTATATTAGATGATTGAAAATGTCATGGCAGATTATAATTTATCTTTGTTTTGCCAAACATTAATACATCTAAGCAAAAGTGAATGGTAAAACATTTTTTATGGAATATTAAGTATATTATTTGAAATAAAGTGAAGAATTTCAATATTGAATTCTTACCTTGCTTAACAAATGATAATAATATGTACATACAACACCTGAAACATTATTATTTATAAAACCTAGCACACAAATGATGTTCTAGTACTATCGAACCTATGTATTTAGACGTTCCATAATCAAATCATTCAGAAGTTTTATCATGAATTTTGATATTTAAGTGATAATTTGAAAAATAGATGAAAGAAGACGCTGGATTTGTAAATAATAATATTTAGGGTGCTATCTATGGAATTATCGTGAAATAATAATTATTGTTGTTAGGTATGACTCATAATACCAGAATTTGGAGTCTCTTGGAATGAAGAGAAGTCTCTTGGAATTAAAAAGGTGTGTCTCTTGGAATTTAGTGGGTTGACATCAGCGTGGGCGCAGCAGAAGCATGGTGGCCCAACCCACATTGGTGCAGGTGTAACTCCCAGGTAGCTTTTCTCCTATGGGGCTGGATATTCGCCAAGGTGGAGATTTGTTATAGTATGACTCATATACCATATAGGGACAGACGCTGGAACGAAGCGAAGTAGAGTGGAGCGAAGCGAAAGAATCTGTCCAAATCGAGAAGTTTAATTTGGGAATTACATATTGTACTGTAGGGTTTACTCTAGGATTATAAATAGAACTGTTTGTAATCCTAGGATTTTGAGAGAGTTGGATCCTGAATTCTGTAAACACTTTTCTGAGCATTGAAAGGAATACGCCGCTCTGCTCCCGATGATGTATGCATCTTTGCCGAATCTCGTTAAATCTCTGTGTTCTTCTGGATTTGTGTCGTTTTAATTTTTCTTCGCCCTAATTTTCTCAACAATTGCATTTGCACTAAATGCCACTAAATTTTAGAATTTCAGTAAAAGAATTTGTGGCTTATAAAGAAAAAATAAATAAAATTTCTGGATTTTCCCCATCATTAAAAAAAAAAAATTGAAATTCGCCTTCTCTTATGAAATTCAAATGGTTAACAAAATAGCAACGTGGGGGCGCTCTTCGCCCCGAACCCCCACATCGGATCGTGCAACTTTCTTTTGGCTACTTAATTAATAATATATGGTTTTTAATAAATAATGAGGTTTAAGCACTATAATTAAATTAATAAATAGTCTTAAAAATTTTACCAAATACGAAATGGCAATTAAAATCTATTATATATA
>JXCR01049176.1:737507-808525 GCA_002079205.1 Phalaenopsis hybrid cultivar | reverse complement strand
ATATATATATATATATATATATATATATTAATTGTTGTGGATTATGTTTCAAAATGAATTGAAGTTGTTGCTTTACATCGTTGTGATGCTCGAAGTGTTGAAATTTTTTTTATATTTTTACTAGATTTAGAATGTCAAGAGCGATCATTATAGATGCAGAAAGTCATTTTAAGAACTTTAAAATTGAAACATTAACTAAGAAATATGGAATTAAACATCAAATTGTCACAGTTTATCACCCTCAGACCAATGTTTGAGCAGAAGTGTCCAATCGTGAAACTAAAAAATGCTAGAAAAGGATATAAATTCTAATATGAAAGATTAGTCTACTAGGCTTGAATTTGCATTATTATAAAACTCTTACAGGAATGTCACCATATAGTCTCATTTTTTGAATGGCTTGCCACATTCCAGTTGAACTAGAGCATAAAGCTTATTAGTATATTAAAGAATTTAATTATAAAGATGCTGGTGAGAAATTATTATTACAATTAAATGAGATAAAGGAAATTAGAAATGAATCTTATGAGAATGTAAGAATTTATAAGGAAAAGATGAAATTTTGGCATGATCAAAAGATTTTGAGCCTGAATAAGAATTTTTACTTTATAATATAAGATTGAAACTATTTCTCTGAAAAAACAACTTCATGTGGTTGAGGCCATTTATTCTAATAAAAGTCTATCCTCATGGTACTGTGGATATTAAAGATAAAAAAAATGAAAGAATGATTAAAGTAAACAGATACAGATTGAAACCTTACATTTGTGGAAATAAGCCTTTATATGAAGAAGTCCTGATGTTAGGTCACCTAGAGTAAAACACTAGATAAGTTAGGTCAATGATGTTAAACCAAGCGCTTTGTAAGAGGCAAACCATAATTATCTGTGTGTAATGATTGTTGTTATTATATGTACCATATGATGCAGTACTGAGACCTACAAGATGTAAGGATGTGCAAACCACTAATTTGATGATCAAAATAAGATTGGAAAGAGAAAATTGGATGTAAGATGAATTATGTACATTTGGGCACTGGCGCTTAAGTGCCAAAACTTGGCACTTAAGTGCTAGTTTTTCAGATGGCTTGACGCTTATGTCCCAGAATCTTGCATCTGTTGATACACATAAAATATATAGTATTTTATACACATTTTTATATTTATTTTTAAATATTGCACTTTAATGAAAGATATTTGTGTATTTTTTTTCAGGTGCAATCAAATGGATGAAAAATGCTAAAAGGAGTGAAAAAGGGTCAAATTTGTAGCAAAAATGAACTGGGGCGCCTAAGTGCCCAGGACTGGCTCCTACGCGCCTAGAACTAGCTCCTAAGCTCCGGTTATTCAGAGAGAGTCATGCCTAAGTGCCAGGTACCTTGCGCTCAAGTGCAAAAGTAGTTATTTGATGATTTAATGAATTTGATCAAATTTTTGAAGAGGTTTTTGAAGCAACCCTTGGTAAAAACTTAGGAAATAGACCATGGACAGAAAAATTCATTCAATTAGCTTTTGAAAAGAGACAACTTCTAGAAGATTCATTGAATGGAGACATATTTTAAAGAGACAACAATGCACCATTTGGTTTTTTATTAAAGAATACTTGGAACATCAAAGCCAACCGCCGAGGGGGCCAGCCATTATACAACCATAGCCACCATTCATCTTAGTAATCACTGCCATCGCCACCACCAACCACTTTTCTTTTTATTTTGAGTGTTAGTTTGTATTGTGAGTGAAGAAAGAGAATTCAAAGGAACTTCAAGACATTTAGTGGAGAGGATTTGAGATAAGTGTTTATCTTTATGACTACATTTAGTTTTAATTTTGATTTCTTGTATGTGTGCATGATTTCTACTTTTAAACTATTGTGTAGTTATGTTTTCTCCATAGATTTTGATTAGTTTTCTTTATCTTTTTCCTTAAAATGATATGTGATTAAGTATTTATAGGAAGTTGTGTGAAGTATTTGACATACATGTTGGAAGAACTTTTGATGATTTGAAACCTTGTGCTTCATTTATTTCTTGATTTGACCAATTAAGATGTTAATACTTATTGAACATTTAAGATCCGAGATGGTATTATCTCAGTCAACAAATGGTTAGAATCACATATCGATTTCATGGATGAGAATGCAGTTCATGGGGTTGAGTGCAAATAAATAGAGAAATAAAATTTTCAAGGGTGTAGAACTAGAAGACTTTAGAGTGATAGACTAAGGCCCCCAATTCGATTTATAGTTTTAGGTTTTGATACGAGATGTGAGCCCCCAGGTGAAAGGAGAAGATGAAACTATAGAGTGAGAGCTAGTATCTTCCCTACCTAACCGGTCTTCAAGATTATTCAAACTATAGATTAGTCAATGTTCTTTATAGCATCTCTAGTATATGTAAAAAATATTATTGCTTCTATTTGGCACAACACATATGACTTACTTTTACAATAAATTTTCCACACTTATTACTGATTCATGTTAAGGAAAAATATATTTTACTTGTATTGCCTTCATCTTGCAAATATTTAATTAAGTTAATTAGTTGTTTACTTTATTTTCATAAAAAAAATTACAAAAAAAAATGAATTTTCATTCCTATTATAACACCTTAAGTTTAAGTAAGAATATTTTGCTAAGTAGATTTTTGTTATCTAAGTTTTCTAGCTTTATAAAGTACATATTGTTAGTTTCTTTGTGAGTTCGATATTTGGGGCTTAATCAAAAAGCCTATATTACTTAATAATGATACATGCACTTGCGTTGTTTCCATATTTAAATATTATAATCGTACTCTTAATTGCTTCTCTGTGAAAATTTACCTATCTTTTGCTTTGGATCAAGTTTTTGGCTTTATTGCAAAATATGAATCTCTATTAAGGAAATTAAGCTTATAATCACATACATCGCATTTTACATCTATATAGAAAATTGAGATCAAGTTTTTGGTGCCGTTGTCGGAAACTGAAATGAAGGAAAATTATAAAAATTTTCAAAAAAAAGTTTTTAGAAAGCAAAATTTTTATTTTTACAAAGTCTTATTTTTAACTTTAAGATTTATTATAGGAATATTTTAGTATTCTTTTTATATTAATTTCTTGTTTGTGTGATTTTATTTTTATTTTATGTGTTTTATAGTAATGTATGCATAGTTCAAGATCCATAAGACTTGTGTCTTATGATTCTGAATTAAAAAGAACTATTAGAAAAATAAAAAAATTAAAAATTATTGAAAATTTTCAAGAAATGACAAATCAAAATAATCAAAATGTTGAAGAGTTTAGACCTTTAAGAGATTATACAGTGGATAAATTTCATTGTAGCATTCAAAAACCCGCCTAGTGGCTAATTCATTTGAGCTTAAACATGCTATTATCCAAATGATATCAAATAATCAGTTTTAGGGATCACCAACTAAAGATCCAAATTTACATCTTGCTAATTTTCTAGAATTATGTGCTACATTTAAATATGATGGTGTATCAGATGATGTTATAAGACTTTGATTATTTCATTTCTCATCAAGAGATAAAGCTAAGATATGGTTACATTCGTTATCATCTGGATCTATCAAAACTTGGGGTGCTTTAGTGTAGAAATTCATTGCTAAATATTTTTCACCACAAAAATTGCAAAACTTAGCAATGATATTACATCTTTTTGCTAATTTGAAGGAGAATCTATTTATGAAGCCTAGGAGATTTAAAGAACTCTTAAGAAAGTGTCCACACCATGCTATACCAGATTGTTTAATTTTTTAAACTTTTTATAATGGATTAGTTGGATCTCTCAAATCTATTATCGATGCAGCTGCTGGTGGTTCATTGATATCAAAACCGTTTAGTGACGCTTATGCTTTAATTGAAGAGATGACTACAAATAATTTTCAATGGCCTTCAAAAAGGGAAAATCTTAAGAAAGTAGCCAATGTTAAAGAAACTGATGCTTTTGCCATTGTAGCAAATTAAGTTGCTACAATTTCAAGGAAGTTATACCAAATTGGAATGAATTTTTCTTAACCAGTTTCAATGATTAAAGAGAATTTATTAGGTCAAATGATAGATTCTTAAGCATCATTAGAAACTTTGAATGCAATAAATAAGAAGGAGAATAACTCATATTCAAACTATTATAACTAATGTTGGAAAAATCATCTGAACTTTAACTGAAATAATATTTCGGGTTGTGATAATCAGCAATGGGGGAACAATAAAGTAAACCTATTAGGAAATCGGAATAACCAAGAAAATAGTAATTATAGACCAACTTATCCTTCAGGTTTTAATAATAATCCATAATTTAAGGAGAAGAAGTTGTTTATAGAAGAAGTAGGGATACAAATGGGAAATCAATTACAAAGTCAAGGAGCTATAATTATAAATATTTAGAATTAGTTGGGAAAAATAACAAATATATTAAGTAATAGATCTCATGGAATACTTTCTAGTAATAATAAAATAAATCCAAAAAACCAGAATAAAAAGCAAGTAAAAGTTGTTTAACTTAGAAGCGAAAGAAAATTGTAAGGTAGAGTTCAAAAAGAGACTGAAGTAGGGAGAGAAGAGATTGAAGAACCAAAAGAGGACACTCTGAAAGGTTTAGAGAGAGCTATTTCTCTGCTTAAAGTTAACTTGGAAAAACTACCACCTCCATTTTCTCAGAGGCTCCAACAACAAAAGTTGCATAAGCAATTTTCAAAATTTTTTAAAATTTTTAAGAAGATTACAATTAATATTCCATTTGCTGAAGGTCTAGAACAAATGTCAAGTTATGTGAAGTTTATGAAGGATATTCTTAACAGGAAAAAGAAGTTTGAAGATAATAAAACTGTTGCACTTAGTAAGGAGTGCACTGCTATAATTCAGAAAAAGCTTCCTAAAAAGCTAAAAGATCTTGATAGCTTTACAATTCCATGTGCAATCAGAGACAATTTTATGGGAATGTTTTATGTGATTTAGGTGCAAGCATTAACCTTATGCTATCATCATTATTTAAAAGATTGTGATTAGGAGAAATAACCGATACTACTGTGACTCTGCAGGTACCAGATCGTTCGATAACCTATCCTAAAGGAGTTATAGAATATGTCCTAGTGAAAGTGGATCAATTTATCTTTCCTTTTGATTTCATTATACTAGATATGGAGGAAGATAAGGAGATACCTATTATTTTTAGGAGACTTGTCCTAGCCACAGGAAGAGCATTGATAAATGTGCAGAAAGGAGAATTAAGTTTGCACGTCAATGATCAAACAATTACTTTTAATATTTCTAAATCAATGAAATACCTTACAAAATGTAGAGAAGACAAATATTATAGAATGGATGTGATAAGATATTTAAGTGAATGTTATTTCAAAACAACTTATGAAGAGAAATCTGAAATGAAAGAGTTGGACATGAGTAAGTAGAGGAATTAGATCAATATGAAGATTTATATAAGGAAGATTCAAATTATGTTTAAGAAAGTTTTGAAGTTTTGGACACGACAGAAAAGATAAATCTTTTTGTCCACTAATTGAAAAACCTCTTAAGATTGAGTTAAAGTTACTTCCTGAACATTTGCAGTATGCCTTTTTAGGTGATTCCTATACATTACCTGCTAAAATTTCCTCAAAATGAACTACATAAGAAGAGGAGAATTTGATGAAAGCTTTAAAGAGTTATAAGAAAGCGTTTAGACGGACAATTACTGATATAAAAAGAATCAGTCCTTCAATTTGTATGCATAGAGTTCATATGGAAGAGAAATGCAAACCCAGAGTAGATTTTCAAAGGAGATTGAATTCTATTATGAAAGAAGCTGTTAAGAATGAAATTTTAAAGTGGTTAGATGCTAGAATTATCTACTCTATTTCAGATAGTGCATGAGTTAGTCCGATTCACTGTGACTTTAAATGAACATAACAAGTTAATACCAACAAGACAAGTCACAAGAAGATGAATATGCATTGATTATAAAAAATTAAATCTCACCACTAGGAAAGATTATTTTCCACTACCCTTTCTAGATTAAACACTGGATAGACTTGCTAGGCATAAATACTTTTATTGTTTGGATGAATATACTGGTTATCACCATTAAACAACTAATTTTTACCATGACATAATTTTAACAAGCATAGCTTCATATGATAACTACCTTTGTAAGATAGACTTTTGGATGACATACTTGATGTGGACTAAAAGTCCAACTCACATGACTTTTAATATTTTTAATATATGACAACATCACATAAAATTTTCCGGATAAATATTACAATAAATTAATAATTTTTGTAAAATATTATTGCAATTCAAAATTATATAGAAGGATAACCAAATTTACTCGTTATCTTCACAATAAATTGATCTCATATTCAACGAAAAAAGAAGTTGATGCTTTTGCAATCATATGATCATACTTAAAAATAATTTGTACTTAGGCTTATTGGTCGTGCTTAAGAGCTTGAATTGAACTAAATTGAGACAAAGACAATAAAACATAAGAAGATATCAATTAGTGAGCATCTTAGATGGTATGTCATGGACATTGGAAGTGCATGGTATTAACATACTTAAATATTTAATTAATTTCTTTTTATTTGTTGGCATGAAAAAAACAAATGTAACAATCATGAAATTTTTTTTCAAAAGATCATTAAAACTCCCATATTTAGAGTTGAATAACAATACATTTTGTAACTCAAAAAAGAAAAAAAAAAGTAACTTTTGAACAATTAAGCCAAGGCACTCTAATATTAAAAAATAATATATAGTAAAACTTTAAAAACAGTTTTGAGATAATCTAAATTCTTCAATTCTATTGTTTTAAGTCAAGTTGAAAGCTTAAAGGCACTTTAAAGGATCTATTTGTAACAACTTTCTGTTTGTATTATGTTTTAGATTGTCATCACAATTCTATATGGGGTAGTTTTTTTATAGAAATTTATGTGCTTAGAAGCTAATTTTTACAACGAATTCTATTAAGATGTGATGTATGTAACAAAATAATTATTTGATAACTTTTTTAAAGAATATTTATAATTAAAATCGTAGTTTTTTAAAAAATTGCTTTCCTCATTTCGAGTGTACTAGCACCCTTATAAAAAACAACAACTATCCCAAACGGACTCCGAGTTACTTTTTAAATATATGTTTTGATTTTTGTCTATATTTTTATTGAGTGTTAAATAAACAAATACGTTTGGTGATGGTAGCGATCACCGACAAATCAAACATAACAAGACAATGCAACAATAATGGAAGTGGTCGGTTGTCTGCAATGATCATACTACAAGAATTGATTGATAAGTGACCTGCATTCAACAATTATGATAATTAATTTTAAAAATTATTCTAAATCCATAAAATTAATTATTTAAAAAAATGATTTATACAAAAATAAAATTAAAAAATGCTAAAAATTTATTTTTTATACACTAAAAAAAAAAATAAAAACCAAAATGATCCTCCCTTCATAATCCTTTAAATTAAGTATTCTTCACCATTAATAGAAAAGTTCCGCCAGCCTCGAATTTCTCTATACATAAATCATAAAAATGCTAGAAAGCTACAAACCGATAAAGTATAACCCAGTTTTAATAATAAAAAAAATCCTAATTTTCTATTACTAGCCCACTAATTTAAGAAGATTTTAAATATGACTCACGGCTCAACAACAGAAACTTGACGGGGGTACAAAATTTGAATTCTTTCAAAACTGCCGACGCGGTTCATCGACGGCACCNTAAATATCAAAATCCATCAATTCTTCGCACCAGTTTGTTTAGAGTGACAAATGTAAATTTAGCTTAAGCTCATGAAGAGCCAACATCATGTTAAGTGAATCTCTATAATCACTCTTAAATGATCTAAGGACAACAAGGATGTGCTTGTATCATCTATCAAATTGATTTTGCTACATTACAAATAGCAGTTACAAGCAATACCCTCTAAATGGGTGGTTTAATGTCAAATGATATCATTAAGCTGTGGTCAAGACTGTAGCCTACACACTCTACAATAACTTTGTGATCTGGCCTATGCACAATTAATGAAAGTGTTGTTCAAGTAATAGAGTGATTGAGTTGAAGTTCATTTTCATGATGAATTAGATAAAGTTCTCTAATCAAGTTGATTAGTAATCCTAATTCAAAGCAGGTTTCATTTAATGGATAAGAAAACATTTATAATTTTTTTTAAATAAAAAAAATAAGGAATTCTTAATTAGAAAGCCTACTTTGAACCAGTGAATAGTTTAAGTCGTCATACTCAGCTCTAGTTATTTTTTATCAGTATAATCATTGAAGGACAAATCTACTATTTACTCTTCGTTAATCATTAAAGTCTCCCAAACTTCCTATTCCACCCAAGATTATAAATTTCTAAAAATGATACTTCTTTATTTTTTAGAAAAATTGAATGCTACCCTACTTTTCCATTAGTTTTTATCAAGATAACTAGGTCAGAATTTATGTTAACATACATATTACCAAAATTTAAGTAAATGAAGATTCCAGATTAATAAAACAACATTACATCTTTTTCATTCCAAACAAAAAATCTAAGAAATAAATATCATTCGCCCAAAGAATACAGACTTAGTTAAAACACAATTTGACACATATTTTACAAAACACTAACCTAAGAATAAAAATACAAAGTAATGAAAAGAGNAATTTCTAAAAATGATACTTCTTTATTTTTTAGAAAAATTGAATGCTACCCTACTTTTCCATTAGTTTTTATTAAGATAACTAGGTCAGAATTTATGTTAACATACATATTACCAAAATGAAAGTAAATGAAGATTCCAGATTAATAAAACAACATTACATCTTTTTCATTCCAAACAAAAAATCTAAGAAATAAATATCATTAGCCCAAAGAATACAGACTTAGTTAAAACACAATTTGACACACATATTTTACAAAACACTAACCTAAGAATAAAAATACAAAGAAATGAAAAGAAAAACACTCAAAAAATTTCTCAAATATTTTGTATATTCTAAATCTTCCTGTCACTCCACTAATTTAACCTTTTCACTCATTTACACTCACTCTCACGGACTAATAAGAAAACTCCCTCTTTACACTCCACCGTCACTCACTAATATTTCATATTATCCATGACTGCTTTAAATTTTTTTGGTCTAGTCCATAACTCCAATTGGCTAGTTTTGAAAAGAAGCAAAAATAGCTTGGTTAGATCATAACGTCGTGGAGCCATGATATAGTTTTGTGAAGCCACTGATGCAACATTGTAGTAATTGAAATTATCAACACAACACTACATTCTCAGGTTGTTGACTTCAAAGTACTCCCATTCTGGCATTATGTGTTATTAATATGGTGCTTTGTATGGTGTAACAACACTTAAAATATTGCAATTTGGGGCTATAAAATGTTGCTATAGATCTATGCTCATGGGTTTATCCTAATCTTTGGCTCCTTCAACATTTTTGGTGCTGGAAATATAACACTACAGTGCCCGGTCTTTAGTGCTGCAGTGATCTAACATGACGTTGCAATGTCTTGCATTAAATTTGATATCATATAGTGTCATGATACCACTTGTCTAGTGCCACGATGTTGCAAGTATTTTAGTCTCTTTCTCGAAATTACTATATTGTTAATTTCCTAGCATAAAATATACAGTAAACAACATAAAAGCATATAGAGTACAACATTCACAGAGAAATGCATCAAACATTTTATGCATTTTCAACACTTAACAATTCTTTTCTTAAGGTGTGAAACATATTATACACTTGATAAAACACAAAATTTTTTTTAAGCTAAGGTTAATTTAAATGTGTCTTATCCACTAAGGTCTATAATGTTTCATTAGATGAAACAACTCATGATAGATAATAATGATATTTCTGTTAGGTTGGATCAACTATCTCAGCTAATTAAGTAAACTTGGCACCATGACCACCCGAGATAATAGAATTATGAGATTTTGATCGAGTGTATTGCCATTTCTTCTCTTGTTCACTCTAAGATAATGATGAAAAATTTAATCAATTCAAATCATAATCACTACTATTATATGTTGAGTGTGAATACTTGACACCTTTAATGACTAACCTTAAAAAATCAACTTTTTGCGCTTATGGTACAACTCAAACAGTATCAAAAAGTGCACACAAAATAATGAAAAAATATTTGGGTTGTTTCGTAACTAAAAAGCTAATTTAACTTTTGAAAATTTAATTTATAACTTAACAAAAACTCTCAATGAGAGTCTGGGGCACTAATTTTCGGAGCTCACATAACTTATTTCAAATCAACTCATTCCATTTTTATTCATTTAAAATGAGTATAAGGGTATAACTATATTTTTATCAATATTTATATCAAGAGAATTTTAGGTCATAAGTATTAAAATAATCATAAATGAGAGGGAGACGATTCATATAATGCATGAATCATGCACTTGGTTCCATCTTTGGCTCTTCAATTTTTTCTTTCATTTAAGCTTGATTCATGTATGCTTGACAACAAGTTTTTTTCTTCTATAAGAGCCATCACTTATAGATTGCTTTATTAATTATGCTGCTTTGTGAAATTGTACTTCTAAGCATATTATATATCATTTATTTTTAAACAACTAATTTTTACCATGGCATAATTTTCACAAGCATAGCTTCATATGATAACTACCTTTGTAAGATAGACTTTTGGATGACATACTTGATGTGGACTAAAAGTCTAACTCACATGACTTTTACTATTTTTAATATATGACAACATCACATAAAATTTTCCGGATAAATATTACTATAAAACAATAATTTTTGTAAAATATTATTGCAATTCAAAATTATATAGAAGGATAACAAAATTTACTCGTTATCTTCACCATAAATTGATCTCATATTCAACGAAAAAAGAAGTTGATGCTTTTGCAATCATATGATCACACTTAAAAATAATTTGTACGTAGGCTTATTGGTCGTGCTTAAGAGCTTGAATTGAACTAAATTGAGACAAAAACAATAAAACTTAAGAAGATATCAATTAGTGAGCATCTTAAATGGTATGCCATGGACATTGGAAGTGCATGGTATTAACATACTTAAATATTTAATTAATTTCTTTTTATTTGTTGGCATGAAAAAAACAAATGTAACAATCATGAAATTTTTTTTCAAAAGATCATTAAAACTCCCATATTTAGAGTTGAATAACAATACATTTTGTAACTCAAAAAAGAAAAAAAAATTGTAACTTTTGACAATTAAGCCAAGGCAATCTAATTTTAAAAAATAATATATAGTAAAACTTTAAAAAAAGTTTTGAGATAATCTAAATTCTTCAATTCTATTATTTTAAGTCAAGATGAAAGCTTAAAGTCTGTTTTAAGGATCTATTTGTAACAACTTTCTGTTTGTATTATGTTTTAGATTGTCATTACAATTCTATATGGGGTATTTTTTTTATAGAAATTTATGTGCTAAAAAACTAATTTTTACAACAAATTCTGTTAAGATGTGATGTATGTAACAAAATAATTATTTGATGATTTTTTTAAANCTATTTGTAACAACTTTCTGTTTGTATTATGTTTTAGATTGTCATTACAATTCTATATGGGGTATTTTTTTTTATAGAAATTTATGTGCTGAAAAACTAATTTTTACAACAATTCTGTTAAGATGTGATGTATGTAACAAAATAATTATTTGATGATTTTTTTAAGGAAATATTTTTAATTAAAATCGTAGTTTTCTAAAAAATTACTTTCCTCATCTCGAGTGTACAAGTATCCTTATAAAAAGCAACAACTGTCCCAAACGGACTCCGAGTCGCTCTTTAAATATATGTTCTGATTTTGTCTATATTTTTATTGAGTGTTAAATAAACTAATAAGTTTGGTGATGATAGTGGTCACCGACAAATCAAGCACGACAAGACACGAATAGTGAAAGTGGTCGGTTTTTTGTGATAACCAGATTATAAGAATTGATTGATGAGTGACATGCAATCAACAATTATGATATTTAATTTTTTAAAATTATTCTAAATCCATAAAATTAATTATTTTAAAAAGAATGATTTAGTTATAAAAATAAAATTAAAAAAGGCTAAAAATTTTGTTTTTATACATAAAAAATAAAAAAATAAAAACCAAAATGATCCACCCTTCATAATCCTTTAAATTAACTTTTCTTCACCATTAATAGAAAAGTTCCGCCAGCCTCGAATTTCTCTATACATAAAGCATAAAAATGCTAGAAAGCTACAAATCGATAAAATATAACCCAGTTTTAATAAAAATAAAATCCTAATTTTCTATTACTAGCCCACTAATTTATTATAAAAATGTCACGGCTCAACAACAGAAAATTGACGGGGGTACAAGATTTGAATTCTTTCAAAACTGCCGACGCGGCCCATCGACGGCACCGCACGACCGTTCTCGCACCCGGCAAGGCATGTCGCCGTTAAGTGACCGTTAAGCTAACTCGCACGCGCGGCCGGCCTCAAATCCGACCCAGAACCTACCGTCTCACGCGTGCGAGCCACCAGCCGAATCTCTGTGCCCCTCTCTCCGTCTTCTTTCCCCAGCCCCTGCTCCCAATTCCATTTCTTTTGTATTTTTCCATTTTGTATATTTCCATTTTNCCGGCCTCAAATCCGACCCAGAACCTACCGTCTCACGCGTGCGAGCCACCAGCCGAATCTCTGTGCCTCTCTCTCCGTCTTCTTTCCCCAGCCCCTGCTCCCAATTCCATTTCTTTTGTATTTTTACATTTTGTATCTTTCCATTTCCTTCTTCTCTCGCTGACGGCAGAGGGATCAGAGAAAGCGTGGCAGCGAAGAAGAGGCGGATCCGGTCCGAGAAACGCTACGTCGAGTAAGTCGATTTTCAGTGTGGTTTGCTGAAGGTAGGAGGAAGAGTCGAAGATGTCGACGGAGGAGGAGAAGTTGTTGAAGGAGGCGAAGAAGCTTCCCTGGGATGAGCGGCTCTTTCATAAGAACTGGAAAGTCAGGAACGAGGCCAACATTGACCTTGCCGCTGTCTGCGACTCCATCACGGATCCCAAGGATCCTCGTCTCAGAGAGTTTGGTAACTACCGATATTTTTTCTTTCACGCTTCGATCTGGTTATGTGCCCTACTGGGACTTGTGTATCTTAAAGAGATTGGCTGATGGTTTTTTCCGGACCCCGATCTACTGTAGTTGCTTGGCGCGGAGAATGGATTCTGTGTTAATTATTTTGTTCTCCCTATTACATTCTAGCGGTTCGGTTATGGATTCTCGTTCATTTTACAGAAACCCTTAAAGTTTGTGATCATTGAGTATTTGTCCGCATAATTGTATTGGAATTATTGTTCAGGTCCGTTGTTTAAGAAGACAGTGACGGACTCCAATGCGCCCGTGCAGGAGAAGGCTTTGGATGCTCTAATTTCATTTTTGAAGGCTGCAGATGCTGATGCAGGGAGGTATTTCCATTGTCTGATAATCTGCTTTCCTTATGCTGCTAGACTCATTTTGAATTGGTAAACTATTGGTTTGATTGCTGTAATGTAGGTATGCAAAAGAAGTTTGTGATGCAGTTGTGGCTAAATGCCTTACTGGGCGGCCCAAGACAGTGGAGAAAGCTCAGTCTGCCTTTGTTTTGTGGGTTGAGTTGGAGGCTGCTGAAGCTTTTTTGGTTAGTGATTCATCAGCATCATTCTGTTTCTAAAAGTTTAACATGGACGCTTGACAATTTCATTTTTTCTCCTTTAGTTTGGACAAACAATTTGTAGCACTATTAGCCTAACCAGTGGTTCCTATACCACTCAGTGGTGGAAAGTTTTTTGTTTTTGCAATGTAGTGTTGATTTTGTAGCGATTAAGATACTTTCAATTTTTGGACGTGCTACTTTGTTTTCCTGAACCACGGAAGGAAAAATTCCAATCTATTAACTAGGGTTATTTTGATTTGTAACAATGTAAACACAGAACTTTTGTATATCGGACTTCATCTTGGGTAATTGTAAAGGATTTACTTCTATTTATACTATCTTCATATAGTTACACGACAGTGTATGGTTTCTATCAATTCAATTTATTCAACATGTAGCTATATTGATGGACGAAGTATATGAATGTTGTCATTTCTTGAGATTATTTGATGCAATATTTTACTCTACGGTAATGCTTTGCTCCACCTCTAGTTCTCATACCTCATCATCTTCATCAACGTTTTTGTAATTATTTGGGTTGGCTTTATAAATCCTCTTCTATTTATTCTTTTTGTGTGTTTCATAAGGTGTTAGGTCTATTTTATTTACTTTTTTCATAGGTTTTAATTAGTTACTATGTGCTATTATTTTTCATTCATAGATTCTTCCCTAGTAATTCTATATTCTCACACTTTTGGTGTATTTTTTGCCCCACATATCACAAATTTTTTTCTTAAACTTCAATAGCTTTCACAACATTTTTCTCTAATAAAATTATTTCTTATTTTATTTTTTACTAATTTGTCATACAAACACATTATTTATTTTGACATTTCTTTACAATCAACTTTGCCTATTGGTGACTCATTGTTGCCCAACACTCAAATCTATCCAACAAAACCGGACTACAGGGCTAATTGTAATTCTGTAGCATTAGGTTTAAGTCTCAATGATATGTTATTTTCTACACGATACTCTTGGGTTTTCGTGTTTTCTCAACCAAATTGTCTTTAACTTTCAAAATTATTTTCTGATTTATATTTTCATTAGTTAGGGCAATAGATCCACAAAAGCTTACTGGAAACCTAGATTTACTTGACCTTTCAACAATATTACTTTATAAAATTATAATTTTAAATTGCAGAAATGCAATACTTAAAGAGTGGCTAGTATCTAATCTATGATAGATTTTGGATGATATCATAACCGTGTTCTTTGAAAAGTAATTTTAATATTGTTCACAAATTTCTAGTTTGAACTTGACATGACCCAAAGGAATAATTGTGTCATTAATATTTTAAAACAGAGGCTGAAATACAATTTAGAGGGAGTAGAAGAGACTAATAAACTCTTGTCATCCTTTTTTTAGTTTTATTTGAGTTTCTCCTAGTTTAGCATTTGAAGGGCTTCGATGATGTATGTGATTCAACTGCTAAACTAGGAGAAATGGCTGGCCACAAGTGCACCTTGAAATGGTTGGCCACAATGGTGCGCTTGACATGACCTTCGCTTTAAGTTTGGCACCTTGTCCAAGTGCACCTTGAAATGGCTGGTCACAATGGTTGGCAAATTGAACAGAATAGCAATGAAGTTTTTCTTGTATTAAATAAATTGAGTGGAAAGTTTAAAAGATTAATTACATTGCGGAATGTAGTAGTTTATTGCATGTTAGAAAGGATAGTATTAATGATTGGGTCAGGATAATATTATGTTGATATTTGAGGTATAAAATTATACGGATGAATAATATCAGTGATAGCACAATTGCTTTTAAGATAATTTTCTTTATGGACATTAGAAATGTGGCTAGTTCTTATGCTTATCATGTTCTATTTGAAAATGGCTTCAAAAATAAATTGTAGGAAGAGGTTGATGAATTATTACTATGCATATTTGAGGAAGAAATAGTATTTATTTTAGGTGATTTGAACGAACATAAAGATTCTTGTAGGATGGGCTATTAGAGGATTCATGATAGGTATTGAATTAGGGATAGAAATACAATGGTAGAAGTTATATTTGACATCAAAATAACGCATGGTTTCGCAATAAATACATGTAATAATTGAGAAGAACAGCCATTTAGGACTTGTTTTATAAAATTAGAGCCACCAAATCATAGATAGACTTCTTTATCATTTAGAAAGATGAAGTTCTTTGTTGTAATGATTAGAAGTTGTTTTTTGGGAGGGTTTAATCATAAACATATAATAATAGTTATGAATGTATATCATTATTAAGAAAACAATCAAAATAACCAATTACTGCTGGGCAAGGTGGTTGAATTTGGAAGGTATGGCATTGTTAATTTTTCAATACTTGCTGCTTGGAGAGGAAATTTAAAATTCTTTGGTTGAACTGAACTTAAAGTGAGATAGGATAGCTAATTTCATTTTAAAAGTTATAGCTTAAATCTCAAGTTATTTGAGAAATATACTGCACACAAAGGAGATTGGTGATTGGAGTGAGAAGACTCAAAAGGTTGTTGAAAACAAGTGTGCTTTTAGAATGTGTTACAAAATTGGCTACTGCTTGTGCTTATAATAATGATAAACATATAATAATAGTTATGAATGTATATCTTGCTAATAAGAAAACAATCAAAATAACCTATTACTCTTGGACAAGGTGGTTGAATTTGGAAGTAATGGCATTGTGAATTTTTAAGACGCGTTGCTTAGGGAGGAAATTTAAATTCTTTGGTTGAAGAAAAACTTAAAGCGAGATAGGATAGCTAATTTAATTTAAAAGTTATAGCTTAAATCTTAAGTTGTTCTAGAAATATATTACACGCAAATAAGGAGATTGGTGATTGGAGTGAGACGATTCAAAAGGTTATTATGAAAACAATTTTGCTTTTAGAATTTGTTACAAATATGAAAACTGTTAAGTTTATAATAATAAATTGAAGGTTTGGTGAAGGCTATAGTGAGGAAAACATAAGACACTTAACGTTTTTATTTATAATAGCGTTGGTATTAAGGAAGAAGGACTAAAATATAAAATAGCCAAGATAAGAGATAAATGGTTTATATACTTGATGATTTGATCTAAACTTCTTAATTCTAAACACAAATCCACAATAAGAGGCTAGGGAAGATTTAGAAAGTCCTTTTTTCTAAAGGTTCTTTCAGGATCTATCAATCAACTAATAAAATGTCTCTTGTCATGCCTAATTTTGTGGATGAACTTTTTTTTAATTTAATATTATTCTTTGTTGTGTACAAAAAGTAGTTGGAGTCTTTTTGAAGGTTCTCTAGCCATCTATCAATCAATTGAAGATATCTCAAACATTATCAATGTTTAAAATGACTTTTCTTTTTTATTTAGTTTTATTTTTTGTTATAGACAATTGGCAATTTTTTTTTCCTCTCTGAAGTTTTATAGACAATAATTTGGGATGGATTTTTCCTTCTTTATAAGTTATAGCTAGCATTGTACATTGAATGCTTCCCGTAGTTTTGATTTTGAAACCTCTAAACAACAACAAATTGATATAATATGCCAATGTTTCGTTGTAAATAACAAAACAAAACCTTTTTGTTGTGTTGGACAACACAATTACTGATTTCGCTTCCTTAATTTTTTTGTTGCCCTAGATTTGCTGAAAATAACATGTAGAAATTCATTGTCTTTGATTTGCAAGACTTGGTTGGTATCTAGTGTTTGCTGGGAATTTTGAAGGCTATTTTGGTAATCCGATGACTTTTCGCAAGATTTAGAGGATGTGTTAGCACTAGCACATTTTTTGTTGCAAACGGTTTGGCGGGCTTCTAGGGCAAATGGAGGAACAAACAATTAGGTCAAGAGAAGGAGAAATTATAAGTGATAGAAAATTAGGGAGGATTGAATTGAATTTTATTGGAGAAATTTAGCCTATTTATAGGTAAACACAAATTAGGATAATTCTTTTTCCAACTCTAAACAAATTCTACAAAAGAAGCTAGGGAAGATTTAAAAAGGCCTTTTTTCTAGAGGTTCTTTCATGATCTATCAATCAATTAATCAAATGCCTCATATCTTGTCGGATGCTATAGATGATTTTTTTTTTTTTGATTTAGGATTATTCTTTGTTGCATACAACAAATAGGTGGAATTTTTTGGAGTTTCTCTAGTGATCTATCAATCAATTAAAGATATCTCAAACAATATGTAATGTTTAAGATAATTTCTCTTTTTGGTTTGGAATTATTTTTTTGCTATGGATAACCAATAATTTTTTTTTTCTCCATGAAGTTTTGTAGAAAAAGTTTTGGGATGGATTTTTCCCTTCTTTATAAGTTATAGCTTGCACTGTAGAACTCCTATTTTTTATTTTAAAACCTTTAATCAGCAATAAATTGATACAACCCATTTTTTGCTATAAATAACAAACTGAAACTTCTTTTTTGTGTTGGACAACACCATTACTTTTTTGGTTGCTGCACAATTTTTTTATTGCCCTACATTTGCTGAAAATAACGTGTTGAAATTTCATTTTCTTTGATTTGCAAGACTTGTTGGTATCTAGTGATTGTTGGAAATTTGAAGGTTGTTTTAGTAGTCTGATGACATTTTGCAAGTGTTAGAGGAGGTGGTAGCACTAACACATTTTTTGTTGCAAGAGGTTTGGCTGGCTTTTAGGGCAAAGGGGGGAGCTATAATTAGGTCAAGAGAAGGAGAAATTAAAAGGGGGGAAATTTAGGGAGAATTGAATTGAATTTTATTGGAGGAATTTAGCTTATTTATAGATAACCGAAAATTAGGATAATTCTTTATCAAATTCTAAACCAATTCCACAAAAGAAGCTAGGGAAGATTTAGAAAGGCTTTTTTTTTCCAGAGTTTCTTTCATGATCCATCAATCAAATAATAAAATGACTCGTGTCTTGCCTAATGTTACAAATGATCTTTTTTTCTTTGATTTAGGTTTATTCTTTGTGGCGTACAAGAAGTAGTTGGAGTCTTTTTGGAGGTTCTCTAATGATATATCAATCAATTAAAGATATCTCGAATATTATCTAATGTTTAAGATTCTTTTCTTTTTGATTTAGGATTATTTTTTGTTATGGACAACTGATAATTTTTGTTTTTACCTCTCTGAAGTTTTGTTTACAACAATTTGGGATGGATTTTTCACTTATTTATAAGTTATAGCTAGCATCGTGCAACAACTCCTAATTTTCATTTTAACTTCTAAATAACAACAAATTGATATAATATGCCCATGTTTTGTTGTAAATAACAAACCAAAATCTTTCTGTGTTGGACAAGGCAATTACTATCTTGATTGTAGTGCAACATTTTTGTTGCCTTGCATTTAGTAAAAATAACATGCAGAAAATTCATTGTTTTTGACTTGCATAATTTGGCTGCTATCCAGCGGTTGATGTAAATTTGAAGGTTGTTATAGTTGTTTGATGACTTTTTGCAAGTGTCAGGGGATGTGGTAAACTAGCACATTTTTTGTTGCAAGGGTTTGGCTGGCCTCTAGGGCAAAGGGGGAACAAACAATTAGGTCAAGAGAGGGTGAAATTAAAAGGCGTAGAAAATTAGGGAGACTTGAATTGAATTTTATTAGAGGCATTTAGTCTATTTATAGGTAACCATAAATTAAGATAATTCTTTGTCCAATTCTAAACAACTTCCACAAAAGAATCCATTGAATGTTGTAGAACTACGCAACGGTTGCTGTAACCACAATTCTTTATCAAATTAAGATATTTCTTTGATTTAAGAAGGTAATTTTTCTGGAGGTTCTTTCATGATCTATCAATCTATTAATAAAATGCCCAGCCTTGCCTAATTTGTTAGATAAAATTTTTTTCTTTGATTTAGAATTATTTTTTATTGCGTATGACAAGTAGTTGTAAACTTTTTGGAGGCTCTCTAGTGATCTTTCGATCAATTAAATATATCTCAAACACTATCTAATGTTTGAGATGACTTTTTTTTTTAATTTGGGATTATTTTTTTCTGATTGGTACCTGTCAATTTTTGTTTTTTTCTCTATGATGTTTTGTAGAAAACAATTTGTGATGGATTTTTTCCTTCTTTTCAATTTATTGCTAGCAATGTACAACAACTCCTTCCTCTAGTTTTGATTTAAAACCTCTAAAAAACAAGAAATTAGTATGCCAATGTTTGGCTGTAAATAACAAAACAAAGCCTTTTTCTTTTGTTGGACAACACAATTACTCATTTGGTTGCTGCACAACTTCTTCTATTGCACTACATTTTCTGAAAATAACATGCAAAAAATTCATCGTCTTTGATTTGCAAGACTTAGTTGTTATCTAGTGGTTTCTGGGAATTTTGAAGGTATTTTAGTAGTATGATAGCTTGTTACAACAGTCAGAGGAGGTGGCAGAATTAGCAAGTTTTTTTGTTGCAAGAGTTTTAGCTGGCCTCTAGGGCAAAAGGGGGAACAGACAATTAGGCCAAGAGAGGAGAAACTAAAAGGGGTAGAGAATTATGGAGAATGGAATTGTATTTTTTTTTTTTTGAGGAATTTAGCCTATTTATAGGTAAGCACAAATTATGATAATTCTTTATCCAATTGTAAACAAATTCGACAAAAGTGAACTCTATTTGTGCATGATAATTTTTATTTATATAAAATCTTCTTGAATCTCAATGTTGTGGGCAATCCACAGTCATCACCTAACTCAAGTTTCAATTTCTTCATAGTCCGGTGCCTAAATTGAGGATTTTAATAGCCTACTTTGAAGTGGACTGTTAGATTGACTATCCCTTTCTTGATCTGATCCTCAAATCACTTTTATCAAAGCAGATGCTTTAGAAACAATGACTATTTGACCTTAGTCATGGGCGATGATATTAGAGAAAGTTGATTTTTTAAAGCAAATATTAATTAAGAATCTTAAGCTATGAGTGTCTTTTTAAAAGGATAGTGAAGTCAATAACGAGGCTTTTTATATAGATTAATACATAAATGAAGTGGAGTTTGTGAAACCTCTTAAGTACAATGAAGCTAAACTCTTAAGCATCAAGGTGTCTTTTGGTTTAACTGTTGGAATTTCATTAGGAACTTCAAAGTTAAACGTGCTCTTATGTGACCATTCTTAGGATGGGTGATCTCATGGGAAGTTACACCAATGGGCAATCGTGAGGCCATTAGGTCAAAGTGAACAAAATTTTGATTGATAAGAGTTCGAGTTGTCATAAATGGCATCTGAGTGTTGGACGAGCTTGAAGATGAGAATTAAGTGTCATATACAAAAGAGTGCTATACCATGAGAATTTTTTCTTGAATCCTGGATGCGAAAAAGTACTACATGGTGAGTGCCACCCATTGAATATTAGAGGCCACCTATTGAATTGTATATACCTAAGTTTTGGTTCTAGGCTTAAAGTACTAACAAGGGCATTAGTTAAGTGAGGGAGATTGTGAAATCCTTCAATTAGAATTAAGCTAAACTCTTGAGTATTGATGCATTTTTTGGTGTAATGTTTAGAATTTCATTAGGAACTCTAGAGTTAGCGTGCTTTTTTGGGAGCATTCTTGAGATGGGCGGCCTCTTGGGAAAGTACTCCAATGGGGCAAAATCGTGAGGCTATTAGGGCATGACGGGCAATATCTTGATGGATAAGAGTTATTCGGGCTATCACAGAGTTTGCGGTGAAGAAGATGCATAAAGGTAAATTTTTAGGTCCAAATGAAATTAAGGCGTTGCTTTGTTTCAAGGGATATTGTAGTTTGACTAACATATTTTTTCAATGGAATTTTGAATATTAAGGAGTTGCTTGGTTTGAAGAATTTTTGGTGTGGACTGAAATTTTGCAGGTTTTTTTAAATTTTGTAGATGTTTGATATTAAGTTTAATGTATATCAAGTAATATTTTTAATTATTCTAACTACACTTGACCTTTAATTCCTCTACATAACAAAATTTGCCATACTTAATTTTTTTGGGTCTCCCACACTTATTTTTTATTTCTATTTTCTTGCTTTGCTGAGAGAATCATCTATTCTTATGATGGCTATGATGATCAGCCAAGATTCAATAGTTTTTCAACTTGAAGGAGTCAAAGAGGTCTCAAAGTTCATACAAGAATTTTGGAAGTTTGCCAAATGTCTCCATCAAGTTTTTAACTAATTTCCTTCGAAAGTATGAAGGCCTTCGGAGAATCTTACTTCATTGGATAAAATAAAATGTTATCATAGAAGGCCACTATAAAGGTCACTAATTCCATAGAAGAAGACTTCCCATCTTGATGAAGATAAGGACCTGTTGCTTGCATTGAAGATGAAAATGAAGCTCATCAATCTTCATTTGAGGGGAATGTTGCTCGTATTTACTAGAGAAGTCATCAACATTGAAGAACATGGTCTACAAAGATGCTTTGTGATCCATCCATTTTAAAGAAAGTTTTTGAGGAGGGTATTCGAAGAACTAAGATATATGATTAGAACTTAAAGATAAGATATTAGTGCATGAAATATTGTCAACTCAAATAAGTTGTTAATGGCGCCGGAAGCGACATCGGTGTCTGCTAGGGTTTCGCTCCTCCTTGGCGATTCCCGGCGGTGATGCATTGATTTCTCATTTCTCTCAGTTGTCTCCCGCGACAAAGTTTAATGCTTTCGCAGACGTCCTTCAGTTGACGAGCCATGACGTGCGCACTCGACGACGTCTCATCTTCTCTCGACCACGCTCGCAACTCTCGTACTCCACGACGCTCGCAGCTCTCGTCCTCCAGTCTCACTGTCTCGGACTCCGCAGTCGACGACTCGCGTTCTCTTGCAGTCGATGACTCGCGTCGTCTCTCTTTCTCTTTCGCTCTGCTCGACAGACAGTTCCTACTCCGCTCGCGTCTCTCACTCGTGGTTGACGGCTCGCTGCTCTACTGCCTCTGAAGTTTTGCTCGCTAATTTCTAACGCCTCCCCTAGCTGCTTTGGAGATGGCATCCACGATCCGTTCATATGTCACTGCACTTGCCATCGACAGTCCTATTCCTACTCCTACTCGTGCACCTCTTTCAGATTCAGAGTCTGGTTTTCATATTGACAAGTCCTACAATGTTCCTCATAAAAAACTGGAAAAAAAGGGGAAGCCTGCTCTTATTCTCACATAGGTTGAAACCAGTACTCTCGCGTCCTTTTGGCGTTTTGCTCTAGTGGAGAAATTTCTGTATGGTCACCCAAAACTGGAGATCATTTGGAAAGATTTTGAGGCTATGAAGCTATTGGACAGTTAGAATATTGGTTTACTTGACGGTCGACACATATTGATTCAATTGTCTCATGATGTCGATTACACTCACACCTTTTCTCGGAAAGTCATGAAGATCGACAACCGTAATATGAAATTTTTGAAGTGGACTGTTGGTTTCGACCCAAAAGCGGAGTCCCTTATCATTCTAATTTGGATAAAATTTTCGGGGTTAAAATTACATCTATTCAACTTGGAAATTTTCTACTCCTTAGCAACTGCTTACGACAAGCCTCTCAGGGATAGTCCTACGCTTGCTGTCACTAGACCCTCTATCGCTTGTGTGTTAGTTGAGAGAGATATCACTCAACCAGCTCCGGATGAGATGTGGATTGGAACCACTCACAACGGGTATTGACAAAAGGTTTAAATTTAATCACACTCTCCTTATTGCTCTCATTATAGTATTTTTGGTCACAACTCTACTATTTTCTATCGTTTGTATCCTCATCTGAGGCTGAATATAGTTAAAGAACAACCACCTATTATCTCTGTTGAGAAAATACAGCCCGATCCTCTTCCCAACACCGCGGTTCCTGAAGAAGAACAACATACTACAACTACAGATCCAGTTGTGTTTATACCACCCACTGTTATTGAAGATGACTCACATACATGTCAAGAAGCATGAGAGGGCTCTTTCGATCCAATAACAGATCAACTGGTACAATATGTAGTTGCTTCTAATGTTCAACAATCTGCACATCTCCAGCACACTTTAGAACAAGATCAGGTGAGCCAATCTTTGGAAGAGGAATCACAAGTCTATTCCAGGAGGAAGAAAAAGAATGAAGACCGACTCCAGCTCGGGAATATATTGGATGATACATTGGTTACTACTGGCAATGACAATCATCTTACGAACTTATTAGCTTTCTTCTTCTCTAGAACTAGAGGCAGATGCAAAACCAAATTGGGTTGCCCTTTAGCCACCTGATACGATGTATTTCAACATTTTTAGGTTTTTTCTTTATGTCTTTAATGTACTTTTCTGTATTTTCTAGTTTTAGAACCCCTTGTGATTTTGGTGTGGGCTGGGTGCCATGTTTGGGCCCTCCAATACATTATATCTGTAACTTTTTTTCTGGTTAATATATTAGCCTTTTTGGGTTTTCTAAAAAAAAAAAACTCAAATAAGTACATAGAGATTCAATTCAAGAAAATAGTTGTAGTAGTGTAAAGAGCCCATTTATTAGAATAAAAATTTATTTTTACCAATTATTTTTACTGAAATTTGAATTCATTTTTTTTATGTTCCGTCGAAAAAAGAAGAGGGCGTTGATTGCATAGGCTTAATTTTTAAATAAACTATATAGGTTTGATTTAGTTGCATGTTTTTTAAAATGCAAGTATTTTAAGAATGCTGATTGCTTGCTTGATTTTAAAAGAAATGCACCAAAATTATGTCTTTTTAGGCCACATTCGAGTATATCGTTTGGTTCTTCAATGGGATATATTGGTAAGGTTCCTTTTTCATGTTTTTAAAGATGTTATAAATTTTGCAATTGTTAAATAATAAATATTTTACAACATACAAAATAATACAATCAAATAGTAGTATTATTATATTGTAAATAAATATACTATTAAATATTAAAGAATATTAGTGAATAAAAACATAAAAAAAGAGAATATTTTGGTGAGAGGCTTGTAGCTTGTGGGTTTTAAAAGATAGAAAGGGGAAGTTAGCAAGTCAAAGTGTCCCCATGTAGGTAGTTGAGATGTTCAAAGAATCCGTTGGTGGTGCAAGTGTAACTTAAAGGCATATGTTACTTAATTTAGTAGTGGTGTAGTCTCATACAAAGGGGAATTTCAATGACATTATAATGGGATGTATGTTGTTCGAGTCCCAAGGTTTGTGAGAATTAATGGAAGTGTCTTAATAAAGCCTAGTTTTTGGTGATATGGAGCTCGAGAATGGTGGCAATTGTGCACTATAGTGAAGGAGTCACCACACATGCATTCTTGGATTTTGCTCGAGTTGGTTGAGGTTGAAATAGGGAAATTGAGAGTTTTGAGTATTCCAAATCCTTCAATGATTTTATTCTACATTACTTTTGCTCCACGCTGAATACTTAAAAAATTAAAATATGTATAAAACTTTTTACTTAACACCTATTAAACATGTGATCAAACATCTTATAATATGTTTGAGGATTGGAAATTTGTTTGGGTAAAAATATATAAGAACAAATGTGATTTTTAAATTGCGCTAATTATTCAAAAATAAAATTTGTGCTCTACCATAAAGCTATAATATTGACTAATGCAGCATGAAGTTAGAAAACTTGCAATAATTTTGGAGAATCAATTTGCTTTTCTATTTTCATGCTTGGAATGTCTGAAACAAAAAAAAAAAAGATTAAATTAGTCCTTAGACTATTTAGACTCGCTCGATTTAGTGCCTAACCATCAAATAATGTCCAATTTGATATCTTGACTCAACACCTTTGATCCAACATATTCTTTTGATTTCACAAATTTGATCCCAAATAATCTTATCAAGGAATTATTTTGAATCATATTTGTAGAGTCAATATGCTAAATTGAACAATTAGTTTGGTGGGACTAAAATAACACTATACAGATAGCTCAGACCATTTTGACACCTTTCTCAAATATTTACAATTGATGCAATCTTTGTATTACGATAATTAATATTAATGCATAGAGGATCAATATTTTTTTTTTAAAATTTTCTTATTGATATTGAAAAGTCACATGATCGGGCACCACAAGCATTGATTTAGCACTTATTAAGCAGGGATCATGCACATTATTAAAGTTATATTTGATGTAGTATTGATTAATATTCAAAGTAGTTTTTAAGTGGCTTAAGAGTTTTTCAATTACAATAGGATTACATAGTGATCAACCTCGAATTCATGACTTTTTATATTGGTTTGTCATTTTCTTTTTGTGTAGGACATTTTTAATGGTGAGATATAGTTATGGTTAGGTGCTTATGAAAGTGAAGTGTAATGAAACTTCAAAATAAAATTTTATAGAACTTCAATTAGGACGTTTAAAAAGAAAGGGGAAGAAAAGGAAAAAAGTTGAAGAAAAAAATGGAAAAAAAATTGCAACGCTGTCAATGAAGGATTGAATATTGGGTAATAAAAAAATTGTGATAGCTAAATTGAACTTTAAGTTGGACAAAATGAGAATGTTAAGTTGCATGAAAAATTAAGTAGCGGTTATGTTAAGGAATGATTTGAGCGATATCTATTAAATATAATGTTATTGAAAATTAAAACATATAATTAGGACATGAACAATGAATGGTAGAAGATACATCAATTATATATGTAGATAAATTATGTTTGCGGATGAGGAATGTGAAGGTTTTGACCTAATGTAAAATGGGTAGAAATTGTTCAAAATAATTTGTAAAAACTAAGTTTAATGCTTCTGACAACACTCAACTAGTGAATAGAAAATGTTGATTCATAGTTAAAATAAAGTTAATGATAATGGTGATAATGATGAACCAACAAGCCAAAATATAACTGAATTTATTTCCTAGGAGGTTTCAGAATCATTTGTATAATGACTATAGCTCCTATCTGCTATGGGTTCGGTCCTCTTTAGGGTTTGCTTGTTTTCACAACAACAATCACCTACATCCATTTTTGTAAGGTTATGTTTTTTAGATTCATTGCTCATCCATAAAGTTTACATTTTAACATTTTGTATTTGTGGGTTCTTATCCTTCTATTTTTTTTTTGCTAGCAATCATTTTGATGTAATATAGCCTATGAAATTTTGTTGATGATAGCACTTTCTGGTTTTTGATGATTCTTCCAGGAATCCATGGAGAAAGCAATTAAAAATAAAGTATCAAAAGCAGTTGTGCCTGCTATTGATGTCATGTTTCAAGCACTCAGGTATGGCAATATTATCAAGCCTTGCTTTATATTATTTTTGTGACTAATTTAAAACAACTTTTGACATGCTTCACATATCCAGTGAGTTTGGTGCCAAAGTTGTTCCTCCAAAAAAGATTTTGAAAATGCTTCCCGAACTATTTGATCACCAAGATCAGAACGTTCGTGCATCTTCAAAAGGCCTAACACTTGAACTGTGCCGCTGGATTGGGAAAGACCCGGTGAAATCTATTCTATTTGAGAAAATGCGTGATACTATGGTAATGTTAATTATTGTTTTAGTTTGGTAATATGATTAATTAATTTAAATTACTTGGTAGTTTACTTGCACTTTTATGTTCTATTTAGCTTAAGCTTTTCTATTCTATTTGAAGAAAAAAGAACTGGAGGCAGAACTTGCTAATGTTATAGGGGCTGCTAAGCCAACACGTAAAATAAGGTAAGTCTTAGTTATTTATTTATTTTTTAAGCATGTTTTTAATATTTGAGTTTTTTCTACTTTTGAATTTTTTTTTATTTTAGTCATTTCAAGACTTGGGTTGATCATGCCCATAATTTTATTTTGTTATTTGGTATTATCTCCTTATTTACGTCAACTATTTGATTACTTAGTAGAAGGAAGTTGATCATATTCTTTTTGTTATTGCAACAACAATTTAAATTTATTAGCCAATGATTCATTATGCCACTCAGACTTAAACTCTTACTGTAGAAAGCTGAGATTTTTACGGCCACTGTCTTCTTTGTGCCGGCCAACCATCACAAAGATCATCGAGAATTTTGATTGGACTATTTTAGGAAACCTCTTAACCAATTTTTTCTCTCCTTATTATATGTTTCTTTTTTATTTCAAAATTATTTCTTTTTCTAATCTAGATTAGATATATTTGGTAAGTTAGTAAATTAGGAGGGATTGGTTTCGCTACATATATATATATATATATATTTATATATATATATATACCTCGTGAATAATGAGATTAACGAATTATTCCTCCCCAAATTATATATTTTGAGGGAAAATGTTGAGCAATTAAGAATAAATTTCTCGGATGCTTGGGCTTCTTCCAAGGCAACACATTTTCTATTCTAGTTTTTAGACAAGTCCATGAAACAAATACAGAGAAATTTCGTTAAAGTTGTCTTATTCCCGTGTTTTCTACAGGATGCATTTTCAACTATATTTTCTGATTATTTCTAAGTCGGGCCAGGTTTATTCATTATTTTACCTGTGTATGAATGATTAAAATTTTTTCTTATTTTTCCTTTCTTTATTAGTGTTGTTTTGTTTTTGAAGGAGCATCTGGCATGACCTTATTTAATATAGTGGTTATTATAATTTTTGGTCATCTTTTACATTTATGTGCTACTTAGATATTTTAAAGGGCTAGGCTTGCGTATGTTTTTTTTTAAATTTCAAAGCAAAAAAAACTAAAAAAAAGAGGTGTTTTTTTTAACTAAATTCTCATAACTAGTATACAATTATAAATATAATGATTTATTCATCAACAATTATAGAATATAAAGTATGTATTTGATGACCTGAAACTTGATATAGAATATAGAAGAAAACTTGATATTAGAATAGAGAAGAAATGTGATGCTTATAAGATAAGGTCAATTTGTAAATCAAAATTTGTAGCAATTTCTATTATGCATAGGAATTAACACACTTGTACTAACTTTCTATAAAAGACTTGATGATTATATAAAAAACACATTTAATTTGTGAAAAAAGGTTAAATTAAAATTTATAAATAAATCCTCAAGTTTCATAAAGGAGTTAGAAAAAATTCATTAATCATTGTCATCTTTTTTATTCACGTAATCTCTTTTATATTTAAATATAATTTTTTTTTTCATTTTCAAATTATTATTCTTTTTCTTGTGAGTCAATCTTATCTTCCTTTTCTTGCACGATAGAAGTGAATGCATTTTATGATGAGCTAGCCTCTCTAATTGTATATGAATCCCATTTTTATTTTGATCTACTAAATCTTACCGACCACAATCGATCAACTTTTCATGATGCCCCTTTTATTTGTCTCTAAGTGAGATCTTTACCATGAAAACTTTGCTCACTGGCATTCTTCTTTTTCCGAATTAACCACTCATAGCTTTCATCAATAGAATCCATATTAATTGGAGCAATGGCATCTCTTAAATTGAATTTTTTTTTAAAAATTTGGTTGAACTTAGTAAAAAAAATCAAATCATTTAAGCACTATTAACTCTACAATTTTATCTTGCATGAACTTATAGTATAGGATTGCAATGAAATTCATATATTATTATGAATTATTTAGTATTATTAAAATTAAGAAACTATTAGCCTACTCAAAGACTATTCCGTTCCTTTCACACTTGGTAGCACTGGAAGCCAATTCTAAAATCATAATGATTAATTTTTATAAAGTTAGGCTTATGTAAGATATATCTCTCACCACTTTGTTCTATTAAAATTATAATGTTGTATAGAATCTTTGGTAATAATATCTGAAGATTTCTTGTATATATTGTGGATGACATTCTTAGTTGTGAATAACCCATCAACATGCTTATAAATAAAGAAATTTTGATCTATGAACATTCTTTCATTGGGATTGTCCACTAAATTGCAAATAATTGCATGCATTATTTCCATCAATTTTCCATTTGATTGTATGTTAGATTTATGCTTATTAAAAATTATGAATTGTAATAATATTGAACTTGATGAAATGATTGTCAGAGTTGACACATTTATCTTTTGTCAATAATACAAAAGATTTGTTTGTTTTTTTTCATCTTCTCTATGAGGTTGTTTGGTTTGCTGAAAAAGTAATGCAGTGTCAATCAAATTTAATGTAAAAGTAATGTATTGTATTTGAAATACTTTAGTGTAAAATAAATGCAGACATATTTTCTTGTTTGATTTGATGTAAAATAGAAATAATGTAAAATACGACGTTGACGGGTAGGGTGTCTATTTGGGTTTGCGGATCATGTTCGGGTTTAAACTGAATTTGAGACGACATGAATTGGTTTGGCCCAAACCAAACCTAAATATTCTGCGAGCTGAAAATCCTAACCGACCCCACAAACACGACTAATCTGAATCCAACCCAACATAAATATGGCTAGCCCGAACTTAATCTATTTAAATTGTCTTTTTATTTCACAAGAACAATTGCGAGCCACAAACCCCAAAAGAGTAACAAACAAGTACTCCAAGAAAAAATAAATTAAGCAGGAAGCTAAACCAAAATTATAAATAAAAATCAAAGTACTTGTTGTTACTGAAGTTCACCTTTATCTACAAATCACAATTCATGGAAGCTTCTAGCTAGAGGATATGAAGTTCTCCTCTTGCACTTGGTCGAGTTTCTTCTGCTAGTTCTCGAAGGACTCAAACAAAAGTGTAGAAGACCATTGTCAAGGTTCTGATAAGATGTGATCAACATAGGGCTGTAGGAGAAATACCTTTGTTGGCATCTTGACGAACAACAAGAATCTAAAGGATTTGACCGTTCGAGCCTTCAACCTTGGCACTTTGCTTGATATGCCTCGCCTTGGCTCCCTTCTGGCCTTCTTTGCTTCTCGTTATCATTCAACATTGCACAGACGCAACACAATCACATTTTGCACTTCACACTTTAGACTTCACAGTTTGCAAACCCTAATATAAAAAAAGCCAAAACAGGGAAGGGAAATAAAAGGAAGTGCGTGAAGCGAAGGCACCCTACCGCCTTGCATAAATTCACGAATTTCTGGTCTAGATGGGTTATTTTTTTGTTTTTCGAGTCAACAAGGCCTGAATAAAAATATTAATCGTATGGAAGACTGAGACTTGAATTCGACCCAAAAAATATTTGTGTCAACCCTAACTCAAATTTTTTGGGTCCAGTATCACTGGAGTCATCGTGTTGTTTCAATTTTTGACATCTCTAATAGGCAAGAGGTTGTGGCTGCAGCGCGTGAATTGTTGGTCGGGGGCTTTAGGCAAGCAGATGGCGGTGACGACTCGTTACAGTCAAAGCAAGACGGTTGGTGGTTATCGGTGGCGATGACAGCAGGTAGCTGATAGTCGATAATGACCGACGACGATAACTGAGGTTGTTGACCAAAGGCATAAATGAGCCAACCCGACTCAAGCTTGACTCTTTAACAAGTCATGAGCCAAGCTTATCGAGACGCGAGCTCGAGCTCAAACTTGAGCTTGTTTATTAAACGAGCTCATTTTGGCTTGGCTTGTTAGCTCGTGAGCTTGCTCGATTAACCTATCACTAGTCATTTCGATGCATTTACTGTGAATTGACGCTGCATCCTCCTCTTCCTCCGACCACCAATATTTTCTCTAGTTAGCTCCCATGAAAATTGAATTTTTTGTTTGAGTTAATAATCAGACTTACAAGTCAGCTACTGCCACTATAAGACGAGCTCGAACTCACAATTTGATAGACGAGTCAAGCTCAAGCTTGGCATGGCTCGAGCTTGACTCGACTCTTTACACCCCTAGTGTTGACACACGGTTGTCGGGAGACTAATGACAGGCAAGTGGTGGTTGTCAGTAAGTGGTGGGCAAGTGCAATAAGCAGTGGGCGGCGATTTGCGCCATCAGTAGTGGCGGGCAGCGACTACGCCGGTTGTGGTAGACAAGAGTTAACTGAAGGTGAGCGGCGGTGACGCCTGGTGATGGCGGGTGGCATCAGCGATAGGTGAGTGACAAAAGCCGACAACACTATATAAAGCCGCGCAAATCCAGTGAAATCCAAATAATTTTACACTGCATTTGAAATTCTTCGAGCTAAATGTTTGAATTTTCAAAACCCCTACAAAAGGAAATCAGTGCATTTTTTTTGCAGCCGACCAAACAACCCCTAAATACACCGCTAACTGTATCACACTCTGTCCATTATATTATGTTGTTTGTAACTGCGTATTAATCTTAACATATTTATTACTTGATTTGCAATCTTCAAATTGTAAGATACATCATTTCAAAATCTATCCTTANGATAGACGAGTCAAGCTCAAGCTTGGCATGGCTCGAGCTTGACTCGACTCTTTACACCCCTAGTGTTGACACGGTTGTCGGGAGACTAACGACAGGTAAGTGGTGGTTGTCAAAAGTGGTGGGCAAGTGCGATAAGCAGTGGGCGGCGATTTGCGTCATCAGTGGTGGCGGGCAGCGACTACGCCAGTTGTGGTAGACGAGCGTCGACTGAAGGTGCGGCGGTGACACTTGGTGATGGCGGGTGGCACCCGCGATAGGTGAGTGACAAAAGCCGACAACACTATATAAAGCCACGCAAATCCAGTGAAATCCAAACTATTTTACACTGCATCTGAAATTCTTCCAACTAAATGTCTGAATTTTCAAAACCCGTACAAAAGGAAATCAGTGCTTTTTTTTGCAGCCGACCAAAGACCCTAAATACACCGCTAACTGTATCACTCTCTGTCCATTATCTGTTGTTTGTAACTTCGTATTAATCTTAACATATTTATTACTTGATTTGTAATCTTCAAATTGTAAGATACATCATTTCAAAATCTATTCTTTAAAATAATTTTTTGCTTTATTTCCTTGATTCACTAATTCTAGGCATGTTTTAATTTTCAGAGATAAACATACACCTTTTTTTGTCTTAGCTTATAAATGTCAAAAAAAATTTGCAAAATGAGTGATGCTTGGTCTCACTAATTTTGCAGAATATTTTTTTCACAGCTTTAAAAATAAGTTCGTGATTGTATCTATAATCAATTAAGCTTCTTGATGTTGTTTTTCACTTCAACAGTCTTCCNAAAGTCCTATGGCTAGACCTAGGCTACTAAAGAAGTTTTCTAGACCTCAACCAAAAGTGAGGTCAACAGGGGACTTCAAAAATTTAATTTAGTTGAATTATTTATATAAATTTAGAAAATAGGATTTTCAAAAATTGATTTATTTAACTTTTCAAAATAAAGTTTTTATTTATGAGAAAATTATTAAAGGTTTCCGTAGGTCAGAGAAACACTTAATCAAAATTTCATGATTTTTTGAATTAAATTTTTACTATTAAAAGCTTCAATGATTTCATTAAATAGAAAATAATATCTTAATTCACAAAATTATTTATTTATATTTTTATTAGACTTCTATGAGTTTAGAAAACTCAGAAAATGAAATTTTGTATTTTTATGATTTTTAATTTGTTTACTATAATTATTTTAAATGGAAAATAAGGAAAATTCACTTTTAAGCTTTTAAGATTTATTTTTAATTAGAAAAATTAGAAAAAAATATTTTAATGAGTCCCAAGTGATCAAAAAACAATTAGGCATATTTTGAAATATTTTGATATTTTTGAAAATTTTAATTATTTTTAATTATTTTTAAATTCAAAATAAGGCTAAAAAATTAAGTATTTTCTAAAAAATAATTTTTATTTTTCCCAAGTGCCTCTGATCACAAAAAACTCAAAAAACCACTTTTCATAACTTTCTCAAGTGTATTTAATTTAATATAATTATTTTTGTTCAAAAATACAAGGTTTCTTAGAAAATCAACTTTAATACTCAACCCTAATTAAATAATTTACAAATTTTTATAGTGGATAAACATGATCTTTATGAACAATGTGGGATTAATTTTGTAAATTTTTTATAAGTATATAATTTACATAAATTAACACAAAATTATTTTATTTAATTAAATATAGAAATTTACAAGATAATTCAACACATCATGATATTTTTCCTAGACTTCTCTAACCATAGGAAACCTACTAAAATTATTCCCATAATTTTTCAAATGTATTTTGATTTATATAAGTAAAATAGGCCAAAATGGTCACCCTAGATTGAAAATTAGGGTTAGAAGCATAGAGATGCCCTATGCCCTTTGAAAAATCAGAGAACAACCACTCTGTGATGAGGAATAAACCTTGAAAATTTCAAGCTATGGTGAACCATATTTAGTCATGTAGAGTTAAAATACCACAAAGGGTATTTAATTAATTAAAAGTCATATACTTAACAAATAGTTTCTATCTTTAGCCCACATTATTCTCCTCTATTCACAGAGCAAGAGGGTGTTTTCTATGCGAAGTTACAAATTTTTAAAGATTTTTTATTTTTTTAAATCAAGAAAATCCCAATTTTCTATCCATCCCAGCCATGCATCACATCATCCTCGTCCTCCCCAAAATGCCACACATCGCCTCTTGGTTCGGCGTCCCCATCTGACTCGGCAGCCACACATCCCATTGTTCATGCACGTAGACTCCGTCTAGCTTGATCTCATCCATTGGTTTAATACATGCTCGATCAGACGACTCTCCGTCATCATCCGCGATAGCCAGATCCCGTGCACCGTCCAACTACTAGACATAACATCTCACTCGTTACTCAACTAAATCACATTGGGTTTGTTCCTATACCTTCATCTACTCAAGGAGAACACATCCATATGGTTACAATGCTATGAAATCAAACTTCACTTCAGATTTGATGAAAATTGAGCTCAAGATTAGAGTTAATGGCCAATACCTTTGTCTGAGAGGGGAGACCTCAATCAGGTGCTTGTGGAAGCTTCAATGAAGTCCATAAAACCTCCTGGACCTGTTGGTTTCCTCCGATTTAGGCTCCAAGTAGGAGTTCAATGAAAAAGGGTGTGGCCTTGGTCTAGGAGTGGCTTAGAGAGCTCAAAAGAGGGGGATTTTGATGGGGATCTTCCTCTCTTGCTCTCAGGAAGCTCACAAGCAATTCAATTTGGAGTTTGGGGGGGGGGGGTTGAGGATGACCTAAATTTGTCCTAATTTTAAGTTAAAAAATTGAGCTCAGGTGATGGGGGAAATGGACAAGGGATGGTTGCAATGAGCTTAGGGAGTCTTGGAGGAGCTTTGGGAGCAAATTTGACGGAGTTTCCCCAAGGAAATTTGATTGCCCGCTTTTTTGGCCATGGAGGAGGGGTTTAAATAGTATGGCCTAGGGTGACTACCAGGGCTTCAAATGGGTGCAATGTGGAGCTGAGGTAGAGGGCTTCAAAGTGCTAAGGGCCAATCAAAGTTGGGCAGCTTGGACGGGTTCTTTAAGTTTTGATTTAAGGAGGGTGGCTCTCAATTTTAGGGTTTTCTGGCCACTAAGCTGACCGAAAGGGCCAGGGGTGGTGGCCATAGGATTCAGGTGAGCCAGGAAGAGGGTTAATTATGGTTAACCCTCAATGGCAAGTGATGATGGAGGAGATTTCTTTTTTAAAGCCCAAAAATGGGATAAAATCCCTTAAATTAGGGGACCCTTGGTCCATAGCTCACTTGGGTGGTTTGCGGGAGTTTAGCCTGGTCAATATGGTGTGTTTAGTGGTTGTGAAGACCTTAATAGGGTGACATTAGCATGGCTAAGTCAATTTGGGGGAAGGGGTTCAATTTGGTGGGGTTAAGTCATATGGTCAAAATTGGGGGTGTGACTTGGATCAAAATTGAACTCAAAGCATGGGTGGATCAATTAGGCTTGGATTTGGTTTGGATTGATCATATGAAAGATGAATTTGAGTTTAGAATTAAAACTAGGGAGGATTGGGGCCAAATTAATGGACATTTGAGGTGAATTTAAGGAAATTGGGCCTTTAAAGGCAATTTTGAGGTTTTGGTCAAAATGGACAAATTGGGTTCAATTGAAGGGTCCAAATTGGAGACATTTGATTTGATTTTTGATTTTTTGGGAAAGTTTGGGCCACCAAGGGTATTTTTGTAAAAGCGCCCTTTGGTTTAGAAAAGCGCCCTTTGGTTTATGTAATGCACCTGCTACGTTTCAAAGATGCATGATGGTTATTTTTTGTGATTTAATTAAAAGAGGGATTAAAATTTTTATGGATGATTTTTAGTGTTTTCAACTTCATTTGACTCATGTTTAGAACATTTATCAAAAGTTTTTAAGTGCTGTGAAGAAACAAATTTAGTCCTTAATTAGGAAAAATGTCTATTTATGGTAGCATGAGGAATAGTTTTGGGACATCAAATTTCAAAATATGGTATGGAAGTAGACCCTACAAAAATTTATGTGATTGCTAATTTACCTCACCCAACAAGTGTGAAGGAAATTAGGAGTTTTGTAGGACATGCTGGATTCTACAGGCAATATATTAAAGACTTTTGAACAATTGCTAAGCCTCTATACCATTTACTTAAAAAAGATGTAATTTTTAATTTTGATAAAAAGTGCTTAAATGCTTTTGAATTATTAAAAGAAAAATCACTCACTGCACCAGTTATTGTTTCATCATATTGGGAAAAACCTTTTGAATTAATGTGTGATGCTAGTGATTTTATTATTGGAGCTCTTTTAGGACAAAAGCATAATAAGATTTTCAAAGTTATTTACTATGCTAGTAGAACTCTTAATGAAGCTCAAATTAATTATACCACAAATGAGAAAGAGTTATTAATAGTAATATATGCTTTTGAGAAATTTAGATCATAATTAATTGGAACTAAATGTATAGTGCATACAGATCATTTTGTTATTAAGTATTTAATGAAAAAGAAGGATGCAAAAATTAGAGTGATAAGATGGGTTCTTCTTTTGTAAGAATTTGAATTTGAAATAGTAGATCGGAAAGGAGCTGAGAATCAAATTTCTAATCATTTGTCCAAGCTTGAGTTAGAAAAATTACTCTATTTTAAAAAAGAAATTAATGAAAATTTTTCAAATGAAGAATTGTTCAATGTTAATGAGTGGTGTGTTTCATGGTATGCTGACTTTGTGAACTTCATTATTAGTGATATTATACCCATATGAAATGACATACCAACAGAAGAGGAAATTTGTATCTGAAGCTAAGACTTATTTTTGGGATGACCTATTTTTATATAAACAAGGAAAGGATCTATTTATCTGAGGATGTGTACCTTTAGAAGAAACTTATGAAATTATCAAAAAATGTCATTATTCCAATTTTGGGGGACATTTTTGTGTTGATAAAACAACATACAAAATTTTACAATTTGGATTTTATTGGCAAATAATTTTTAGAGATGTTAATGCTTATATCAAAACTTGTGATCGATGTTAACGAGTAGGCAATATTTCTAGGAGAAATGAGATGCCCCTCAATTATGTGTTAGAATTTGAGATATTTGATGTTTGGGGATTAGATTTCATGGGACCTTTTATACCATCTTCTGGAAATTTATGTATATTTTTTAGCAGTATAATATGTATCCAAATGGATAGAAGCTATCGCTTTACCTCGATGTGCTGCTTAAGTGTTGTAAAGTTTTTAAGAACAAATATATTTTGTAGATTTGGGATGCTGAGAGTAATCATAACTGGGGGGGAAGTCATTTCAGAAATGCAATAATGGAGAAATTATTAAGGAAATATCATATAAACCATAGAATTGCTACTGCTTATCATCCTTAGACAAGTGGTTTGGCCGAATAATCCAATTATGGAATTAAAAGAATATTGGAAAAATCTGTAAATCCAACTAAAATGGATTGGTCAACTTAACTTGACTATACTTTGTGGGCTTATAGGACTGCATACAGAACTCTTATAGAAATGTCCCCATACATGCTAATATTTGGGAAAGTGTGTCACTTACCAGTTGAACTTGAACATAAAGTATATTGGGTGATTAAGGAATTTAATTTCAATTTTAAAGATGCTGGTGAGAAGTGGTTATTACATTTGAATGAGGTTTAAGAGGTAAGGAATGAATCTTATGAAAGTGCTAAGATTTACGAAGAAAAGATGAAGATGTAGCATGATCGGAGGATTCTTACTAAAATTGTTAATAGGGCAACAAGTTTTGTTTTATAATGCAAGGTTGAGATTATTTCTAGGCAAACTTAAGTCTAGGTAGATGGGCTCATTTGTTGTGATGAAAGTTTATCCCTATGCAGCTATGGATATGAAAGATCCTAAAACTAATAAAATTTTAAAGTGAATGTTCACAGGCTGAAATCCTACTTTTTAGGTGACCAGCTTAAATTAAATGATTTTCTGATGTTTAGTCAACCATAATAAGCACTGGTTACGTCGGAATGACAACGTTAAACAAAGCACTTTATGAGAGGCAACCCATATTTATCTATATTTTTAGTTTTATGTTGTAGTGTGTGATTTAAAAAATTTTGGTAGTATTTTGACCATATATTAAGTTAGTGATTATTCTAAGACCTTAAAAGATGACTTAGAAATTTTAGAACGAATGTTTGGATGTTAATTTGACATATGCTAAATTGAGCACTGACGCATAAGCGCAAAAATACGGTGCTTAAGCGCAAAAATTAAAAAACATGTGTGAATTTGGTTTCTAGAAGATTTAATCGTGAATTGGTTAACTTGAACGTGTGAGAGCATTTCTAGGATGTGGCTAAGAGTTATATGAAGTGTTCTAAGCCTATAAATAGAAGGGTTACGTAAAGTTTTTCACCACACCACCATTTAAGCCTGAATTTTAAGTAAAAATATAGAGTTTTTAAAAAATGTCTTCTTGGGAGAGTGATTTGAAGAAGGAGAAAGTAATGAGAAATAAGTTTATTAGTCAGAATGCGCAAGAGATGTATAACAGTTTCCTAGCTTTTTGTATCGAAAGAATAGCGGAGAAAATCACTAAAATTAAGGCTAAAGTAGCTTCAATTGAAGCGAAAGTGATGGAAGTTAATGCACATCTGGATCATATGGGATGGAAACTTAAGATGCAATTTAGCCATACCAGTTTTATAGAAGAAGTATGCAAGACAATGCATCTGAAGAACAAGTGGATTGAAGAAGATTCAACCAGAGTTATTAATCATCGTCCGTTCTTTCAGATATATGTTCCAAATGCTCGAGGAGAGACTAATGATAGACCAAAACATGTTCCATAAACTAGAGAATGAAATTAAGTTCATGATTTAATATTTATGTGGGTAGTGTTTGTTTATGTTAAGTATTTTAAGGTGTGTTTTATGTTATTAAGATCTAGTATTATGTTTAGGAATTTTCTCATCTGAGACTAGAGAATCTATGTATTTGAAAGTGTTTGTAATTGTTCATGAATTAATATAAATGTTTTGTTTGTGTGAAATTTTGTCTTATTTAATGTTGAATCGAATTAGTTAAGATTGGTGAATCTTGAGTAACATAAAAGATAAGAGGGGAGTAAATAGTTATTATAGTGTTTTAAGACCATATAGGGTTGGTTGACTTAGGCTAGACGTGCATTTCACTTAAATTAAAAAAATCAAAATTTTTGCACTGGCGCCTAAGAACTAAAACCTGCACTTGAGTGCTTCCTAACAGAAAGACGGGCGCCTAAGCACCAAACCATTCGTGCTTAAGCGCGGGTTCACAGAAACCAGTTCACGAACAGTTTTAAGTGAATTTTTTGGCCGAAAATCTCTATTTTTCCCCCAACTTCATCTCCTACTTTCAATTTTCATAATTTAGAGAGCTAGGGCATCATCTTAAGTGTAGATTTCTAGGTAGTTTCAAGCCAAATTTCTTGAATTTGATCTTCTTGAGGTAAGAGCTTCACTTCTATGCAAAAATTTTTTATTTTCACCATGTATTTTGAGCACATTTATGACTATCCAAAAATCACTATTCATGGTGAAAATTTGAGAAAAATTGATGGAAAATGCATGAATTTATTAGTTTAAGCTTTTAGGAGTTGAGTTTAGTGAATTGGAGTTGATTGTGGAATTTATTTTGAATTTTTTATATTATTTTAGAAAATGGCACCAAGAATAAAGAAAAGTAAGGGGAAAGCTCCATTCAATTCAAGTAAATTTGTCAGTTCAAGAGGCCAGGATTGATACAATGATGGACTGTATTCGAGGAAATTAATTCCTGAGCAATGGTTCAAAATTTTGGGAGGACCTGTAGAAGAGTTGATTATTAGCCGCTAGTGGGAGCATTTCTGTTATTTTTCTGTTGTCTCCATGATTTCTGTGGTACGAGAGCTCTCTGAGGCTGATGAAGGAGTCATAGTGAGGGGGAAGATAATACCATTTCCTCTTGAGGTAATTAATCAGTTTTATCATTTACCCTAGAGTACTTTGTGTTTTTATTCAAACTATAGTCCTACAAAGGAGGAACTTGATGAGATTATTTCATCTTTGACTACTGAGAGAGGGTTATGGAAGATTACGAATGAAAGAAGAGTAAAACTATCTACTTCAAAGTTGGATGCCATTGCAAAGGCATGACATTATTTTACTTCTGCTCGTCTGCTGCCTATAAATCATTTAAGTGAAGTGACTCAAGATAGAGCAACCTTGAACTACTGTATTCAGCAGTCCAAGCCTATTGATATTGGAGGATTGATTTATGGAGTTATTACCATTTCTGCTGCTGCTGCTACTATTGCAGGTTTGAGATTCACATCCTTGATCATTTCTTCATGCGAGTAAGTTGGTGTTACATATGATAGCTGGGAGGAGATCTTAAAGCACCTAAAGCCCATTATCAGTGTGAATGTGAAGACTTGTTCACATCATTCTATTTTTTGTTGGAAGGGAGGATTCTCCAGTTGTTCTGCTGCCTCTACTTCACGAGCTTCTACTTCACATGCTTGTACATCAGGGGGTCAGACTTTTGGATCTAATTCTCAGTCACAACTCATGGAAATGATATTGAATAATGTTTTTATACCAATGAAAAGTTATCAAATTTAGAGCATTTTGTAGAGCATATGGATGGGTATATGAAGAGACAAAGTTATTATGAGGAGGAATACAACATAGCTATGGAGCATCTCAATAAAGGTAATCATGATGTAGTATTTCCTCCTCAGTATTCTAGATATCCACCTTATGAACCTACAAATTTTTGGCGTAGTGAAGATAGAGATGAAGAAGAGGGTTACGATTAGTTTGGATCTTTAGTTCTATTTATGTTCTTAGTTTTTGTATTGTTATGAACTATTGTTGGTACTAGTATTTTGTACTTTTTGTTATGTTTTTAGTTTTGATTGTAAAGACTGCTAGTTTTTGTTATGTTGTGTTTTGTTTTGTACACCTACTGTGATGTATTTGTGTTTAGTTAGTATGTTTTAGTGGTATATATTATTTTAATTGTTTTGTTGTATTTAGTTAGTGTTTGTTGAACTTAATTTTGTAATCTTAGAAAGATTTAAAGTTTAGCTAACTTGCTACTTAAATCAACATGTTTAAAATTTTCAATTTACTACTTGTTATTTTTCTTTATGTTGCATTTATGTATGTTTGTTAGTGTGTTTATTTGTTTTTATGTTATACTCCACTGCATAGAAGTCTGATGAATCTCTACATGTTAAGAAAATTAAAATTTTATCAGTTAAATTTTTACTCCTATTTTTAATTTTTGTACTTACATATTTAGGATATAAAAATTCCTGCAAGCATGTTATAGTTAGTTTTTATTCTTGGTTATTTATATATAATGCTAAAATATTTTTATTTCTATTAAAAATTTAAGTTTGGGGGGATGAAAAATTTTAAAGAAACTTAAAAGTTTATTTGTTCTCAAATGTATTTCAAATAAATTTGATTTTGATTTGAAAAATGAATATGTATGTGAAGTTATATTAGGGAAGTAAAATTTTGATTTTAGAAATGAGTAAGAGAGTTTAGTTAAAATTCATAGTAATGAAGAAAAACTTAAGTTCAAAAATTTTTAGTGAGGAAAATGTTAAGTATTGTGTAACTATCTTTAGTAGGAAAAATTGTATTTTTGAAAAAGTTAGAAATTTAGACCTTTTATTTTCAAAACTTAAATTTCTTTTATTGAAATTAATTTTCAAAACTATTTTTATGTTTCTATGTGAAAGAAAATATCAACTTTTTGCTTTAGGAAAGGAAAAGTGGAATTCAAAACCATTAAAGACCCATCCAGATATAGTAATCCTTGACTGAGAAAGAGAAAGAAGAAAAAAAAATGAAAGAAAAAGAAAAAGAAAAAAAAAATAAAAGAAAAGAATAAGTAAAAAATGGAGGAGAAGCTTGAGGATTAATGTCGAATAAAAAATTGGTTCCACATCTCATCTTTTTATAGTAAAAGACTTGAGAAACTCTTAAGCTTAAGGATATAAAAGATGGTTTTTTCGGCTAGGGTTCCTTCCTCTGGTATTTTTGGCGACAATGGTTTCCCATCTTCCTCCCTTGCGATTACCAGGTGATTTCTCCCCAATCTCTTTGAATTCTCTCGGTTTGAGGCTTTTTCGATAGTTTGCTCTTTTTTTTTATTTTTGAACTTCAGTTTGCTACATCTTAGTTTCTCGGGCATGTTATGCCCCTACTTTTGCTGAAGCTATTGCGGGAACTCATGTTTCCTCCAAGGTGATGAGTAACAATTTGCTTTTTCCTACTTCATTCTATGAATCTCTTATTTTAGGAGGTGAGTATAATTTTATTCAAAAATCTAGAAAAAAAGGGGGGAAAACTTGCTTTATATCTGTTTGATTCGGAGAACTCAATACTTGCTTCATCTTGTCGTTTAAATTTAGTTGGAAAATTTTTATATGGACATCCTAAGATCAATTTTGTTTGCAAACATTTTGAACTCATGAATCTTGTTGGAAGTTGGAAAGTTGGCCCTTTGGATGGCTGACACATTTTGATTCAGCTTTCGAGTGAAGAAGATTATGCTAGAATTTTTACAATGCACTTTATGCGGTTTGATGATATTTTTATGAGGGTTCTTAAGTGGTCAGTTGATTTTGATGTGAAGGCTAAGCTCCCTATTATCCCTGTATGGCTCCGTTTATTGGGATTGAAAGTTCATCTTTTTAATCATGAAATTTTGTTCTCTTTTGCTGCGATGTTTGGCAAACTGTTAAAATTAGATGCTCCTACTTTTAATTTATCTAGACCTTCCATGGTTAGAATTTTGATTGAGCGTGATGGCACTTTGCCTCCCCCTGAAAAGGTCTGGATTGGATTTTCCCACAACGGTTTCTAGCAGCAGGTATAGTTGGAATAACACCCTCGTTACTTTGGTCAATGTAGAATGTTTGGTCATGATTCAGTTCAATGTTTCCATCTTCACCCGGAATTACAGAAAAGGAATGGTGGACAAAATCAATAAAATTACTCTGTAGAAAAGGCTTCACCAACTCCTTGGTTGGTTGAGTGTATGGAGACTACGGTTGTGCCTAATGGGGGTGCTTTAAATGTTGGGGGTGTGGACACTACTGTGACATCCACTGATTTTATTATGAATGATGTTTTTGAGGGTCCTCGACATTTGGAGGATTTTCGAGCTGCTGATCCTCTTACAATTAATGATAATTCTGGTCCTATAGAGAATGTTTACAAGGGTGTCATGGTAGTTCAGTCCATATGGATGCTAATGTGGAGACTCGATCATTACATGGAAATATAGATGTTATTGCTCCTACTAATATTTTTTTCTACTCTCTCTAACACTTCTGGTTACATGGAAACTTTTGTGTTAGAGGGGTGTGAGGAAGCTCACGTACCTGACAAAGCTGTTGATGTGAGAGTGGTTTCTAACCTCCTTGGGGAGGAATGACAAGTACAAAAATTGCGTCAGAGAAGAAAAAAAAGGGAGTTATGAGTTAGCTAACCTAAGGTATGGCAATAATAATGATTCTCTTGATCAATCTCATTCTGACAGCAAAATTAAACAAACTCGAACTAGATTTTCTAGTAAGGGTTGTATGTCCACTTATGTTTAATATTTTGATTTGGAATATTAGGGGAGTTGCGGATCCTAACCACCTTGGTAGATTGAAGCTTTTAACTAGGATCCATAAAATTGGCATCTTCTCGATTTTGGAACCAATGGTTTCTTCTTCTCATGATCGGATTTTGGGAAAATATAAACACTACTCCTATTTTTGCAATTGCTCTAATAAGATTTGGATTTTTTTAAGGAAACATATTTATATGGACATCATTGCGGATGATGGATAGTTCGTACATACTTTTTTCTCTATTGAGAAATTGGGTGGCCGTAGGGCCTTATCTTCTTTGATGAATAAATTTGGAAAAACTATGATGGTTGCGGGCTTAGTTGATTTGGGATTTGTTGGTTCTAAATACACTTGGAAGCGAGGTAAGGTCTTAGAAACTTGACAGATGTTTTGCTAATCAAGATTGGCTCTCTTTTTATGTTTTTTCTAAGGTTCAACATCTTCCGAGCTCGAGCTTGGATCACAAACCGCTCCTATTATCGTTTGACTTCTTTAAGAAAGCTACTACTTATCACTTTCACTATTTTAATGTTTGGTTTATGCATGAGGATTTTTTAAGACTTGCTACTGCTAATTGGAATGTTGCTGATGTTGGGAATGCTTGGTTACAACTTTGGAAACTTCACAAAAAGGTGGCAAGTGCTTTTAGAGCTTGGAATTAGGAGGTATGTCGTGATGTTCATGCTAGGGTTGTTAAGGTCGAGAGCATGGTTCAACATCTTCAGTCTATTGATGAATCTTCTAATGATGTGGTTTCTCAATTACAGGATGCTCAAAATGAACTCCTTGCTGCATCCATTCAGGAGGAAGAGTTATTGCAACAAAAGGTGGGAGAGGTACATTTTGTTCAAGGTGATAGTAATATGAAATATTTTCATGCATGCATAAAACAACGTCATGCAAATAATACTATTATTCGCATTAAAGATGAATGTAGTAATTGGATTATGGGCAATCGAGATTTGGGAGTTAGTACTGTGCAGTATTTTCAAAATCTGTTTCTCCCTTCTCAAAATGTTGGCACTATTGATAGTGTTCTCTTTAATGATGTATGCAATTACACTGAGAATTTAGATCTCTTTGGTATCCCGACTGCAAATGATATTTTTCAGGTTCTTTCTGAGATTAATTGCAATAGAGCTCCAGGGCCAGACGGTTTCACCTCAGATTTTTATGTTAAGAGCTGGAATATTATTTAGAAAGATGTGGTGTAAGCCATTCAGAGTTTTTTTAAGGGTGAAACCCCAGGGAATTATTTTTCAACTGCCACGATGGTCTTTATTCCTAAATCTAACAATAAAACTGTGGGAGCATTTCCATCCCATAGCTCTTACTTTTGTTATTTCCAAGGTTATTAGCAAAATTCTAGTAAAGTGGCTCCAACCTCATCTTAATCAGATCATTTCTCACAACCAATCTGCTTTCATTCAAGGTAGGGGAATTATGGATAATATTATGCTTGCCCAGGAATTACTCCTTGACATTGATAGGAAATTTCATGGTGGTAGTATGATTACTAAGTTGGATATTTGTAAAGCTTATGATTCTCTCAATTGGGAATTTATTTTAAACATTCTCAAAGTCAGAGATTTCTCTACCTCGTTCCGTTATATTATTCATAATTGGCTCAAGTCTAATTAATATAGTATCCTCATTAACGGAGAATTACATGGTTTTTTCAAGGTCGGTCATGGGATTGAGCAGGGTGACCCCCTTTCTCCTACGATTTTTATTTTGGTTTTTAATTATTTCTCCTGAGTTATCAATCACAAATTTAGTCAAAAGCCAACTCTACAATATCAGAATAAAGCTAATGTGCTAGTCTCACATTTAGCCTATGTTGATGACGTCGTCTTATTTTCTAATGCCTCCAAATGCTCTATCAAAAGTACTTATAATATTTTAGAGGACTTTCAATTATTTTCGGGACTACACTTTAATGCCACTAAATGTAATCTCTATCTTAGTAAGTTGGTAAACAGCTATACTGCTACTTGGGATACTAATTTTACTGGTTTCTCCATTTCGACATTTCCAATTAAATATTTGGGTGTCAACTTAATTAAGGGCAGAATTAGACAGTCCCAATTGGATGAATTGGTGGATAAGGTAAGGAAATAGATGCTTCATTGGAAGAGCAATTTCCTGTTATTTGGAGGTCGTAGCACTGTGTTTAGGAGCATTGTGCAGAGTATGCCTTTATATGCATTGCAATTTCTTCATATCAAAAAAAGCACACAAAAAATTCTTGAACGAACTTTTAATAATTTTTTTGTTGGCGGGATCTCATTCGGGTAGGAAGTGGTGCTCTTGGAAGGTAATTTACAAACCTACTTCGGCGGTTCAAGCAGCTTCATCACATTACTGAAATTAATTTATTTAAACACTGGCTTTATTTTCAGAGTGTTCAATCATTATGGGCAAGTTATTTACATGAAAGGTATTGTAAACATTTTCACCCTTCTTTGGTGGTTTGGAGGAAAGGGGATTCCAGGTTTTGGAAGAGGCTTCTTCAAGTTAGGGAGTGGGCTAAGGATTTTATTTATTGGGATCTTGGGTGTGGTAATGTGTCCTTCTGACATGATTCTTCGACTCAAATTAATTTTTCTCTTGGGGTCAATATTCATAATGATCTCTTTGTTTCTGATACTTGGCTTAATAATTCCTGGAATTTGTCTCTTCTTACTCAGTTAGTGGGGGCTGAAAATGCTACTTATATTTCTACTATTAATTTTGATTCCCATAAAATAGATACTTCTATGTTAAAGATGCATCCCGACAACTCTATTACAAAAACGATTATCACTCGTCACACCATTTTTAGCCAACTACATGGGGGAATAATTTGTGGAACCATGCACTAACACCTTCTATGTCCTTCTTGGCTTGGAGAATTTTTCACCATTTACTTCCTTGTGAGGATATCCTCAAGCTCAAGGGGTTAAGGTTAGCTTCTTGTTGCTCTTTATGCAACAATGATGAGGAAACTTTGGAACATTTATTTTTCACTTACCCATTTTCACTACAAATTAGGAAAATGGGGGGATTTTGGTTTAGCGCTACTATTTATCCGGCCAGGGATTTGATTTCCACAACTTTTTTGTGTAACCCAGATCGAAGGCGTAACCATTTTCTACACATATATCCTTATATTATATGTTGGTTCATTTGGATGACCCAGAACGATATTAAACATGCTAATAGTAAACCTTGATGCTCCAATGTGATCTCCAATATTCTTTCTTATCTCTTAAAATTTACAAGTTCAGTGGTAAGAAGGATAATGTCTTCTCGAGTATTATATATTTCAACTCTCTTCCTTACCCTCTACAGAGTAAGTCGCTTTCCAAACCAATCTTGGTGAAGTGGAAACCGCCCCAATGGGGTGGGTAAAAATTAATAAGGATGGTAGTTGGAATCAAAGCAGTGCTAGTTTTGGGGGAGTTGTGTGTAAACATAGTGGTCACTGCCTGCTCTTTTTTTTTTTCTTCATGCATTACAGACTCGGTTGTGGAGTCTGAAGCTCACACAATTTTAATGGCAGCAACTATTGCGGGCTCTTTGAATTGGTCTAATATTTTGATCGAGACTTACTCTAAGATTCTATTTGAGATGTTAAATCAAGGGAGGCTTGTCACTTGGGATGTTTCTTACCACATTTATCGTATTATATGATTATCCTCTACAGTTTCTATTCTTTGGAGATTTATTCATTGCAAAGGTAATAGGTCAGCTAATTGGGTGGCAAAACGCAGTGCTTCCACCTCCACGATCTTAGTCGATACGGTGCCTCCCTCTCCTTTACAAGTTTAACTTCATGGAAATTTAATGGCTGCACCTTATCTTAGGAATGTTAATGGCTGATTGGTTTGGTGTATTTATTGCTTATGATTTGGTTTCCACTAGCTTTACAGAGATGTTTCAATTTCCTTGGTACTATTTGCTAGATTTTCATTTTTTGGTACAGGGACTGAACTGGATTTGGAGTGGCATGATTTTTTTCCTCTCTCATACATTCCAAAATTTTGGATCTCATTTTTGGTGCAGGTGGTTTTCGACACCTTCCAGATTTTCTATTCAATTTTTGGTACAGAAGCACCTTTTCCTATTTTTGGCCTACAACTGTTGGAATGGTTTTCTCTCTACTGTTATCACTTGTTCCATTGGATGATTACTATTTGCTTGATAAGACTTTTGATGGCCTTTGGTGGAAAGGTTTTGATGTATGTTTATGCAGGTTGAACGCCGTTTCTTTGCTAAAGCTATTTCGACTTTTTTATACAACTCGACTCGGGATAGATGGGGTAGTTTCGTAGTTATTCAGCCTTCAATCCAACTAATTTGTTGTCTTTTTTTCTATAATACAAGTTTTGGTTCTCTTGGATATACTTTGGTTCGAGATACATGTATATTGTATTGGGTATACCTTCATTTCTTAAGTTTTAGTTTTTGTTTTTTGAGTTGGATGTTAGTTATTGTCATTTGTATTAGGGCTCAGGAACACCCTAGCGAGTGTTTCATGTATGGTTTGGTTATTTTAGAGTCGGATACCCTCCCTACCTAACTTTTTGTACCCCTTTTTGAGATTAACTCGTAAGGAGTCGTATAATGCTCTTTCTTTTTTTTTTTAAAAATAAAAAACCTTAAGAATATAATATAGTGAGTAAAATTATGCTTAATAAAAATTTTTAAGTGGAGATGATAAAATGCCCAAACTATATATTTGGAAAATCTACAATATTTCTGAATTAGATAGGAACTCATAATTTTATATTTCATAACATTAAAAGTTTCTAAACTTTAAGTTAGTCTCATTTACTAATATTTTTTTTCTAAATTGGACTACTATATTTCTACATCAAAATTTGGGTAACTCAGAAAGAAACTCATATACATTATATACTTACTTTGGTTTTTAAAGATTGAAAACTCGCAAGTAACATCTTAAGTTTGGAGGATTTTGATACATCTAAAATATATTATATTTTTATACACATTTCTATACATATTTTTGAGATATTACACTTTAATGAAAGGTATTTATGTGTTTTTCTTTCATGTACAATCAAATGGATGAAAAATATTTAAAGGAGTGAAAAAGAGTCAAATTTGGAGAAAAAATGAAGAAAGGTGCAAAAATGAAGAAAGGTGCAAAAACAAACTGGGGAGCCTAAGCTCTAGAGGCTCCGTGCCTAAGCACCAGGTACCCCATGCTTAAGCATCAGAAGTAGTTACTTGATGATATATTTAATTTGAATGGATTTTTGAAGAGGTGTTTGATTTACACACACATGAGATTATATTTAGTTGCATACTTTATTTTTAATTATTAAAAATTACAAAAAGAATCAAACTTTCATTCCTATTTTAGCATCTTAAGTTTAAGTAAGAATATATTGCTAAGTAAATTTTGTTATCTAAATCTAGTTCTCTCTATGGGTTCGATATTTGGGACTTAATCAAGAAGTTATATATTATTTGATAACGAGATGTATACTTGTGTAGTATCCCATATTAAAATATTATAATTGTATTCTTATTTGCTTCATAGAGAAAGATTTACCAAACTTCTGCTTTGGATCAAGTTTTTGGCTTTGTTCCAAATTAAGAATAACTATTAAGAAAATTAATTATATAATCGCATACATCACATTTTATAAATATAAGTATAGAATGTCGAGATTATTTATCACTACTTAATACTTTTTCTTACTTGTACTTGCATTAATTTCCATATTTTTAATTTTTAAAAATTTTTCTCTACCTTCATGAAATTTTCTGCTTTAAATTTGTTTAAAATTTTAAGCTTGGGGGAAGGGAGAAATTTCTTTTTAAACTAAACTTTATTTTGTCCTCATGAATTGTAATTTTCAAAATTACTTTTAACATAATCTATGGTATATAGAGTTAACCTTAGAAAACAATATTTTTTTGATTTTATGAAAGTTGTAGAAAACCTAAGTAAAATTTTTTAATAATAAATGTTAATTCTAGAATTAAGAAATTTAGTATGAAGGGTTTGGAGTTATGATTTTACTATTTAAAGTAAAGAAAATTGTATTTTTGGAAATATTAAGAATCTTAAATTTATACTTGAAAGGAAATAATTGAAACTTCACGAAAAATCTCAATGCTAATACACATTTTTTAAAGTAAAGAAATGTGAGATGTTTTTTAACTTTCAGAGAATGATAGCGGAGTTCAAAATCATTAAAAGCTATCCAGATATTGTAATCCTCACATGATATATGAAAAAAAAAAAGAAAAAAAAAAGAAAAAAAGAGAAAAAGAAAGGATTGAAAATGATCCTAAAAAATAATAAGAAAAGAAAAAAGGAAAAAAAATACATGCGGAGAGAAGCTTGAGAAGATGCCTATTCAAAAATTGGCTCTAATTGCATCAACTTAAGGAAGGAAACTTAGTTACATTTCTAACTTAGACTAAAAAGTATTAGCACACTTTACTAATAAAGTTCTCATGAAATTCTTTTTTTGATAATTCTTCTAAGTATCTTAAGTATGACCGATTGCAATTATTTTTGAAATAAGTAGAAAATCATAACTTTTAAACTTGACTGCAAAATGTTATTGTACTTTAGTTTTTAACTTGAGTTGTTAAAATTTTTTCTAGAAGTTTCACTATAGCATTTATAAAGCAGAAATTATAGAATTCTTTAAGTTAAATTTGCTACCACATGTTATAAATTTTACATATATAGTATAAGGAGTTACTTGAGGATAAATAACGTTTAAGTTTGGGGGAATAGTTCCACCTCAAAATAACATATTTTTAGTTCATGTTTTAGAAATATTTTATGTATATTTTTTATGATATTGCACTTTAAAGGAAGGTATTTTGCATATTTCTAGTTTTAGGTACATAGAATAGATATTTAGATCAAATGTAGAAAATAATAGAGAAAAAATGATGATTTTTTTGTGACGCTATAGCTCCACCCCTTGGTGCATAGTGCCACAGTTGAGCGAGAAGGGAACTATAGTGCCCCAGTTTGGTACTATTGCGCCAATAACTACCTTTCTAGAAGATACATCAAATTTGACCAAATTTTGGAGGGGTGTTCGAAGCAACTCTTAGATATTTTACTTTTTGTATTTAACGAGAAGGATTTGGCCGAATTTAGAGACCTTTTGGAGTCTCATTTTTATGCCTTCATTTTTTGCAAAGCTTGCACCTTCATGGGTAGAGTGAAGTGATTTAAAAATTGTTGGAATCAATAGAAATGGTAGAAATTCTATATGTATCAGTCATCTTTGACTTGTATGACAACATTAGAATCAAAATGAGAAAACTCGCAGCTAGCAACTGTCACGAGGGCAAAAAAACACAATAAGGGTTGCTGGGAAGAAATAAAACATCGTTCAAGCTCAGGCTTTGATTGTGGGTTAAATCTTGATGGAAGTTTGATGGTGTGTTCAGTTGTGATGGAAAAACAAAACCTCGAGGAGCTCCTGCTTCGATCGCGCTTTTAAATTATCATCTTGTGGTAACACTAGGTCACTAGATGTGTCTTTGATGGGCTATCTCTTTGCAAGCATCCTCACGACCGTGTGTCCCTCTCAGGAGTTCCAGATAATGAGTTTGGACACGTGTGCAAAAAAATGGTGGCTTCAATTGTGAGTAGGGGCTACAAAAAATAGTGATAAGTAGCAGCTACGTAGTTTTGAAGCAGAAGATCGAGGCTTCATAGAAGACACACTAAGAACTTCTTAGATCATTGTCATTGAGATGGAAAACATAGTGATTCTTCTGATCTACCTTAAAATTTCTTATTTTATTTGTAAATTTTATACCTAAGTTTTGAGGATATTATGCTTTAATGGAGGGTATTTTATGTTTTTAGTTAGAGGTGCAAGAAAATAGATTAAGAGTAAAAAGGAGAAAAAATACATAAAAAAGGAGAAAAATGGGCTAAAATAATGAAAAGTACCAAACTAGAAGAACTGGCGCCTAAGCATGACTGTTTGGCGCCTAAGTGTTAGGGTTACTTTCTAGAAGATTCATTGAATGAGGCCAAATTTTGAAGAGATGTTTGAAGCAACCCTTGGTCATTTTTGAAGCTCTATAAATATGGATTAATTCTAAGAGACTAGGGGGTCGAATCTATAGAGTCTCATAGTGTGTGAGTGTGTGAAAAGTTTTCTTTGTTAGACTTTGTTATTTCTAGAGTTTGTGAGTCTTTTAAGTGTTGTTGGAGTTAGAAAAGTCAGAAAAATTCAAAGGAGTGCTTGGGAAAACATTCCAGATAAGTATTTGTATCTTTGTCTTTAAGTCTTGTACTTTGGATTTGAGTTTTACAAATATGTTTTGTTTTGCTGTCCCCATGTTTCATGAGTAGTTTTCTTTCTTTCTCCTTACAATATGAAGTAATCAAGTCAGTGATTTAAATTTTGTTTGGAACTTCATTTAATCATAAAAATTGTGATGATATTTTTACTAGTCATTCATTTATTTAATAAATTGGCCACTTATATTTTTAAAACCTATTGAGGAACTTATAGACCCAAAAGTGCTAAGATTTCTTAATTTGTAAGTATCACATTCTACCTAGGAAAGAGTAGTCGCAATCGTCCAAAGGGGGTTGCAAATAAATAGGGAGATAAGATTTGGTAGGTGTGGAATTGATGTTTCTAGGGTGACAGGCTCAATTTGGTCTAAAGATTGGAACTAAGAGTCACTGGTAGGTCCTATAGTGAGGGCATAGTGGGTAATCTAGGAGTGAGAGACTAGAACCTACTCAACACTACTAAACATGCCGACATCAAAATTAGATTCACCAATGTTCTTTATGCTCGAAAGAGGTAAAAAATAGGTATGCTCCTATTTGTCACAATACCATATTTATGCTCCTAAACATATTAAAATCCTATACTGATTATGGATTATTTGTAAGGGGAAAGTGTCTTTGATATATTGCTTAAAGTCATTACATTTACTTTTACTTGCATTTTATAGAAATTAGTAAACTTGATTTTCATCTTTAAAAAAATTGCTACAATCTTAAGTAAAGTTCTCTTAAAGTTAAAATTCTTGTATTTCATTTTATTTCATTATTTTTTAGTTTTAGTCATTCTCGTGGGATCGATACTGGAGCTTTAAAGAAAATTCTATATTACTTGAAACGGTAAGTATACTTGCGTAGTACCCCTAGTGAGAAAACTATTTATTTAATTTTTATCATATTACATTTGTTCTCATTAGCCGCTAAACATGATTTAGGTCAAGTTTTTGGCATATTAAATAATATAAATATCTGTGTAATTGTGGGTCGGGTCAAGTTTTTGGCACCGTTGCAGGAAAACGAGACGGAAATGAAACTTTAAAGGAATGATCTTTTTCATAATTTTCTTTAGAACTTTATTTTTTATTGCTAAAAAATTTAGTTTTTACTTACTTAAAATTTTCAAAAATTACAAAAAAGAAAATTATAAAAATTGAAAACTACAAAATAAATTATAAAAACTGAAAATTACAAAATAATTTTGCAAGAACCAAATATTAAAAAAATATGTTTTTTTTTTCATTTGGATTGCTTTAATATTTATTATTTTTTGAATTTTACTTATTGTATCCAAATTTCGGAATCTTAAAGTTTAGTGCCGTACGATTCTAAATTAGAATGAACCATAAGGAAAAATTGAAAGCAAAAATAACTTCACAATTCTCAAGAAATGACTAAAAAATCAAAAAATAACATTGAAACTTTTACTAATGAAAATGAACATCTAAATTTACAAAAACCTTTAAGAGATTATACAAACTCTATGGCAGTTGAAATTCACTTTAGTGTTCAAATGCTTATTGTAGCGGCTAACTCATTTAAACTTAAACCTGCAATAATACAAATGGTGCAAAATAATCAATTTGGGGGAACACCAATCGAGGATCCTAAATTACATCTTGCAAGTTTTCTAGAACTTTGTCTTACATTCAAATATGATGGTGTATAAATGATGCGATTAAACTTAGACTTTTTCCTTTTTCTTTAAATGGTAAAACTAAGATGTGATTAAACTTATTAGCATTTGGATCTATTAGAACTTGGGGAGAAATGACATAAAAATTCCTGGCTAAAATTTTTCCTCCTTAAAAAACTACCAAGCTTAGAAATGATATTATTTCTTTTATTCAATATGAAGGGGAGTCAATTTATGAGGCTTGAGAATGATTTAAGGAGCTCCTTAGAATGAGTCCAAATCATGCTTTACTTGATTGATTAATTATTAAAAAAATTTATAATGGGTTAATAAAATCCATTAGATCGATAATTGATGTTCTTTAATGTTAAAATCATTTGAAGCGGCTCATACTTTAATTAAAGAAATGACCATTACTAATTTTCAATGGCCCTCGGAAAGGGTAAATCTTAAAAGAGTAGCTAGTATTCATGTTAATGATGTTTTTGTCGCTGCAATATCTAAGAAATTAGATAATTATGTTATGACTTATTCTCAAATACCACAAGCAAGTGAGGAAAATTTATTAGGACAAATGAATGATTCTCAATCATTATAAATCTTACATGCAGTTGCTAATAAATCCAATAACCCATAATCTAATTTTTATAACCTAGGTTGGAAAAACCACCATAATTTTAACTGGAATATTTATAATGGAGGAAATCAACAATGGGGTAAAACTAAAGTAAACCCAAAAAAAATTAAAACAATCAGGGTAATTCTAACTATAGACATTCTTATCCTCCTCGCTTCAATATCCAACAATTTAAGGTCAAGAAGTTGTCAATAGAAGTAAATTTGCAAATGGGTAATCAAATCCAAAGTCAAAGTGTTGCAATAAGAAATATATATAATTGATCGCGATTTTTTTATATTCTAGGTTTTATCAAGTTGACACCACTACTTGAAGACTTTAATCTCTGAAAATGGTACCAAAACTTGATGCATATTTTCTGTTTTTGATTAATTTTATATCTTTTATTTAGTCACAATTATATAAACACAAGTATATGTATCGCTCAAGTAATACAGGGATCTAGTGGAGTCCTGGTTATCAACCCCACAGGGAAGGTTACGAGCGTGGTACAGAAATCCAATATCCAAATCACAATGTGCATACTATAAATATTAAAATTGCTAAAGTTTAAAGATGGTTAAACATTTAAGTTTACTAAAGTTACTTTCTAAGTATCTAAACAAAACTATCTAACAAGTAACTAAGTTTTGTATTGAAAGTTTCAAATATGGAAAAGGGGTCCTCCCCCTTACAATGATATTATAGTGAGTGAAAGATAAAGATTAGTGAAGAACTTGTATTGTTCCAAATAGAAGCATACATATTCATTACCCTCTTCCTAGTTCTATAAAAAACATTGGCTAATCCTAGGTTTAGTCCCTAAATCCGTGATAAGGCTGGGAGGATACTGGCTCTCACTCCAAAGCTCCCACTTCCCTTCACCTGAAGGCTAACTCTCACTTTAGTTTCCAACCACTAGGACCAAATTGGGGATTTTAGTTTGTCACTCTAAAATCTCCAACTCTACGTCCAATAAAATATATTTCCCTATTTATTTGCATTCAACCCTTATGACCTTCATCATCCATGGAATTTGAATGTGATCTTCACTTTTGTTGTAGAATATATAGTACTTCCGGATCGTATGTTTTACAACAAGTGTTAACAATTCAATTGGCCAGATTGAAAAGTAAATAAAGCACGAAGTGTAAAATCATCACAACATTTTAGCATTAATTCATCACATCTAATCTAAATCATCACTTCACCATATCTCATTGCAAGGAGAAAGACAAATAAATCTACTTAGAATTCATGAGGAAGATACGACAAAACAAAGATTTTATATATAAAAGCAACGTCATACAAACAATAAGAAGTAAATACAACTTATCTCAATTTTTTCCCAAGAAAATCCCTTGAAGTTCCTTTGAAATCTCTTCTCTTTTACAAAAACACACAATTCCCTCTTTAGATAAGCATGGAAGAAGCAATCTCTCACTCTTTTTCTCCTCTTACACTCCTTGGAGAAGATTCCTTCAACTGACTCTCACAACACTCTCTAAACAAGACAAAACACTCCTCACAAGACTAACATCACCAAACTAGGGCGCTAAAAACACTTTAAATTTGTTTAGAATGAATTTTCCAAGAGATCCCTCAAGAAACCACCCTCCAAAATCCGTCCAAATACATTGAATTCGGGCTCAAACTGACATCGGGTGTTGTCGGTGCTATATCACTTCAAATGTTCTATAATCTCTGGAATTTGGCACCGTCGACACTGGATAGGGCGTCGTCGGTGCCAGGATTTGTGTAACTTGCCTCTTTTCGCTCCAAAATTGTTCCTTTTTTGCTTTCTTTTGCTCAAAATACGTTAAATCATCACACCTGCAACAAAACATGAAAAATACCTTCCTTTAAAGTGTAATATCACCAAAAATGAGTAACAATACATATGAAAAATCCAACAAATTTTTGGTGCGTCAAAATCCCCCAAACTTAAATATTACTTGTCCTCAAGTAATTCTTTTAATACATAAAGTTATGATTCACGGTAGTGAACTTTACTTTAAAAATACTATTATTTTTTATTTAAATGAATATAATAGCAAGACTTTTAGAAAGTTTTTAATAATTTAGGTCAAAATTATAGGTGTAAGACCATCTAGTTATCAAGTTTAAGAGTTCTAGTCTCATATTCATTTCAAGAATAACTATAATTTTTTACAATAAGGGCACTTAGAAGAATAATATGAAAAAGAAGTCCATGAAAACTCTATTAGTAAGGATACTAATACTTTGAATTTAAATCCAGAAATGTAATTAAATTATTTCCTTTAAGTTGATTCCAGCGAAGCCAATTTTCTATTAGGCATCTCCTCGAGCTTCTCCTCACATATATTTTCTTTTTCTATTTATGGATTGATTTTCAATCCTTTTTTTTTGCTTGAGGGATTATTTTTCAATCCTTTATTTTCTTTTATTGTGAGGATTACTATATCTGGATAGCCTTTAATAATTTGAACTTCACAATTCTCTCCCTAAAGTAGGAATTTGTGACATTACTTTACTTTATAAATGTATATTAGCTTTTAAGTGATTCATCATAGAGTCTCAATTTTTTTCCTTTCATATAAACTTCTAAGACTCTTAATATTTTAAAAATACAATTTTCCTTTACATTAAATAATCGACTATAGTGTAATCCTCTTATACTAAATATCTTGGCCTATAAAGTTAACCTTCATTACTAAAACTTTTCACTTAAGCCTTCTAAGATATTTAAAAAAATAAAAAATTTAGTTATCTAAAGTTAAGTTCTAATATCAGAAATCATATTAAAATTAATTTTCAAAGAAAGAAAAAATTATTGAGGACAACTAAAATTTATTTTTTCCTCTGCCAAACTTAAGTTTTTCATTAAACACAATAGTGGAGGTAAAAAGACAAAAGAAATCAAACCTTTTGTAGCAGGCTTTAGATAGTTTGAAGTTATGCATGTATTAATAAAAAAATTGAACTAGCAAGTCTGGAACAATTAGAAGCTGTTCTACACATAATATATTAGAGATTTGCTGGGTAAAGGAAAATTTAGAACATAAACTTTAAACATTTACCACAAATACATAACTATTCCAACTTCAAACTAAAGGAACAAACAAACAAACATTCATTCAGCACAATCACATTATAGTTTTAACACAGTACAATCATATAAAAAACAGATTACAAATACATAAGATAAAAAATTTAAAATAAACTATGAACACACTACGCTACCAATCATCATCTCCTGCATTTTCTAGTTTTTCATCTGCTTGGTACAGAGTATAGCATGGACAAGTAGAAAAGATTACACCAGAGTCACCCCTTATGAATCAAACCTAAACATCATGGTAAGTTATATCGTACTGAACCCTTTTACTTTTGTACTCATCACTGTTATCCTTTCTTTCTTCCAATCCAGTAATCCAAATGTTCAGTCTCTCAATGTCACCTTATTGTATCATTAACTGCTCTAACATTAGAAAGAGTATAGGTCCTAGAGGTAGAAGTAATATCATGGCTAGCAGAAGGGGAAGAAGGAACATCACTACTCTTACTCCCTGATCTCAATCCCACATGAACTTCAGAAGTACGAATGTTAGCTTTACTAATAGGCTTCAAAAGATGGACCAATTCTTCACTACTATCAAACTCAACTCCTGACTGTACACATAGTGTATAAATCAGGGCAGGATGTCCCTAATCCTCCAGTGGTCTCTCCCTTCACAATAGTCTGAAAACATTTATAGATAACAGCGCCAATGTCAATTCATCTTAATTTTTGAATACAAAAATTCAAAATAGCTCTATCTCTAGTAACTTCACTATGATGATAGGTAGGCAGTAATCTTGTAGAAATGATATAGTGTCAGGCTTTAGATGCGACATTTAACATAAAAACAGGAAAATTTATCCTTTACCTTTGATTAATTTTCCACTCTCCTTCCCCATCAATAAGAAAGGCAAAAACTTCATCCAAGTTAGAATCCATAGTGCCAAATGATGTATACTAATAGAAACCTGGATTCCTCAACTGATAAAATGAATTGATTCGACCGGGATAAATTTTACCATTTTCCCTCGAACAAATACATGATCCCCCTTGTTCCACCACAGATTTGCATAAAATTCACGGACAATACCCAGAATCGCATCGGCAGTAAAATAAAAAATATTTCCCATTGTCGATCAACAATTAACTGCTCCACAACTCTGCCAGAATTTTCAAAGGCTCGATCTTGTATGCACATTTTATTGCAAAGGTTCGAGTTGAAGTGGCACTGCGCTTTAATATTAACAAGTTTTTCTTAATCAAAATCAAATTTCATTTTCCCCTTACTCATCCTTGGAGCCATTTGAAATTTTCTAAAAAAAATGTGAAAATAATTCCAAATCAATTCCAAGATCACATTGTATTAAACTCCAAAGACAAATCTTAGCAAGTAAAAACTTCTACACCATGGATAATCTTAAAACTTCACTAAAAACTCCAAATTTTGGATCTCCCCAATGTAGAAGATTTCCATGGTGAAAATTGAAAATTCTGAGTTGAAATAAGAGCTCTTATCTTGAGAAGATGAAACCCAAACTTTTCAAGACTTGAAGATGCCACAGATTCTAATGCAAGCAAACCCTAGGTGGTGTTTTCGGCCTTGACTAGAGGCAAAAGAAGATACAAAGGGTGAAAATTGTGGGTCCCTAGGTTAATTCATGATTTTAAGTCAAATATGTGCATTTTGGATTTTAGGCACCGTCTGCACTGGATAGGACACCGTTGGCACTCTACTTACGTCGCGGGCCAAAACTCTCTGTAAATGGGCGCCAATTTAATTTAAAGGGTCCCGAATAAAATTTTTTTTCTTGCAATTTTGATCATTTCAAAGTCACACCAGCATCTAATTAGCCTTTTTAAGCATCAAACATCATAATAAAGTTTTCAACTAACATCAATTTTACACAAACAACACAAAACATCACTTTAATATAGATAAAATCCAAGTTACAAACATAAACATTTGAGCACTCAAATAAATAATTTCATCAAACCAAACCACATAAAACTTTAGCGTCGCACACAACCACAATACTCTAGCACTGAAACAAACATAAACACATGTCCCAAGCATAATAAGTCTAAAATCGTACAGTAAAGCAATTCAAATACTAAGCACACTTAGTATATTAAAGTTCAAATACTAAATACTAGATATAAAGTAAAGTCACTACTCATCAGTATCATTGTTATCTTCTCCTCTGATATCTCCCATGGATTGGTGGTGCATGAACAAATTGTAAAGGGGACAATACAGAAATTTGTCAGTCAAATCTTTAGAAATTAAGGCCTTTCTCTTCATCAAACGTATCAAACGCTCTTCAATACGCGTAGTGTGATCAAATTGTTCCTTCATCCGCCAATCCAGATGATCAAATAAAATTGAGATATTATTAATTACATTCATAAAATTTTGTACCTCTTTCTCCAATGTATTAGTCTTCTTCAGAGTCAATTGTGAACTTTTAGGAAAGTAGGGTAGAATAGGTTGTGAACTCTGAGATGGTTGGTTTGCAATTATGCTCAAGTCATTTTCATCTCCAATTGCTTGGCAGTCAAATAGGTTAGTTGGGTCCAGGGGCTTCCAAGGAAGAAGCACTTATTCCCAGCTTTCATATGACACTTGTGATTGGCTGCAGAGAAGAAATATGGTGGAAGGATGTCCAAGCGCATATTTAGATCCATGTACAATCAATTCGAAGACAGATTTCACAATTATAGTACCAATACCAATAGGCCTTCCCATTTAAATACAATAATTCAGAATCGCACTTTCCTTAGTCACTTTGCTAGTTTTCATAGTTGGGAGTACCTTTGCAGATATGAAGAAATGTCATTGCTTCGACACATTATTTAATAATGTAGCTGAGAAACTTACAAAATTGTTGTCTCTTGTCTCCCAATCTTTAGTTTCATCCGTCTGAAATTGATAAATCTCATTCATGTTGTCTCTCGTAGGGGAAAAATTTGTGAAATGGCAGATTGGCACATTTTCTAACATAAATAATTCGTTAGTCCTCAAAGGAGTAAATGGTAAAAACCTGCCTCTCATATAAACAACTCCTTAGTTGATGCCATGAAGATTAGTGTAAGACTCTTTCACCACAGGAACGACTACAACGGCAACAGTGTAGCATAAAACTTCCCAGTGCCTCTATACAATAATCGCCTCAACTCGAGTACTTGGAGCATTCAAACCATAATATTTTATGCCTTTTCTCTTTGATTAGCCTCCTCTTCACCAAAATTTTGTTGAAAATTCATTGCGCTTCAAAATTGATAAAATTTCTCTTATTGAAAACTCTAAATCTTAAAGTTTCTAAAGAGTTGGAAGTCATGGGGTGTGAATTTGGGATATATCTTTTTGTTTTTTTGAGTTCAAGGGTTTAAAAATCAAGTTTAAGATGTTATAGGGGTGAAAATCCCGCCTAAATCTGCCAAGGACCGCAAAGTCAAACCCAATAACCATCTCCTGGTCTTTAGCAGCGTCGGCGCTCTATCCCCAAAAATTGGCCAGTCTCTATGCAAATGGGCGTCGGCGGTGCCCATTTTAGCGCCGTCAACCCCAGAGCACTGAAACGCTCCAAACTTCGTATTGGCCAGAAATGTTCCAAATTTTTTATACGATCCATTAATTATCTCTATTGATATTTATGAGTGAGCAAAACTCAAATATATAATTAACTAATAGTAATAACAAGTCAAAAAAACTAAATCTTAAAAAAAATTATGGGTTGACTCCCACAAAGCACTTGGTTTAACATCGTCAGCCCAACAATCTTAGTTTTAATTAGGTCGACTTAACATTAAAACTTCTCTAAAACTTGGTCTAGATCACTCAAAATAGGGTTTTAATATATGACCATTAACTTTAAATATTCTTCCAGTTTTAGGGTCTTCAATATCAACAACACTAAATTGATAAACTTTTATAGCAGTTAAAAGTCCTATCCACCTAGACTTTAATTTCCCAAGAAATAATCTCAATCTCGTATTATATAACAAAACTTTATGTCCAGGTTCAAATTTATTTTTAATAATTTTCCGATCATGCCATATCTTCATTTTCTCCTTATAAATTCTATCATTATCGTAAGATTCATTTCTAATTTCTTCCAATTCATTCAGTTGCAATAATCTTCTCTCACCAACATCCTTTAAATTGAAATTTAATTCTTTTATCGCTCAATATGCTTTATGCTCCAATTCTACTGGTAAGTGGCAAATCTTTCTAAAAATTAGTCTAAAAGGAGACATTCCTATAGGAGTTTTATAAGCAGTCTTGTATGCCTATAATGTAGATTCTAATCTAAGAGACCAATCTAATTTATGGGGATTTATAGTTTTCTCCAAAATTCCTTTAATTTCAGGATTAGATACATCAATTAAACCACTAGTTTCGGGATGATAAGCGGTAGAGATTTTATGCATAATATTGTATTTTTCAACCAATCTCTGAATCATATTATTCCTAAAAAGAGATCCATCATCAGTATTAATTACTCTCAGCATTCCATATCCTGTAAAAATACTTGTCATAAAATTTTTTGAAGCACTTCGAGCATCACATTTGGGTAAAGTTATTACTTCTTTCTATTTTGATACATAGTCTACAACAATCAATATATATAAACTCTCATAAAATCTAATCCTCAAACATCAAATATCTCAACCTCTAATTTAAAATTTAGAGGCATTTCATTTCTTTTATAAATATTACCTACTATCTGACATCGATCACATATTTTAATATATCCATAAACATCCCTAAAAATAGTAGGCCAATAGAATCCAAATTGTAAAATCTTATGTGAAGTTTTATCAGTTCCAAAATGTCCTCCAAATTTTTAATCATGACATCTTTGAATAATTGGTTCAATTTCCTCATAAGGCACACATCTTTTAATAACAAGATCCTTACATTGTTTGTATAAGTATGGGTCATCCCATAAATAAAATCTGGCATCATATATAAATTTCTTCTGTTGTTGGATTGTTAATTCAGGCGGTAAAATCTTACTCTCAATGTAGTTCACAATATCAGCATACCAATGTAAATTTATTTCCTTAATATTATAAAGTTGTTCATCAGGGAAAGTTCCTATTATTTACTTTTCAAAATCAGATAATTCATGTAGTTCCAGTCTAGATAAATGATTAGCAATTTGATTATTAGCTCCTTTTCTATCTACAATCATAAATTCAAATTCTTGCATTAAAAGTATCCATCTAATTAATTTTGGTTTTGCATCCTTCTTTTGCATTAATTATTTGATAGCAGAATGGTCTGTATGCACTATACATTTAGTCCCAATTAAATATGACCTAAATTTTTTAGAAGCATATACAATAACTAATAACTCTCTTTCAGTAGTTATATAATTAAATTGAGCATCATTAAGAGTTTTACTAGCATAGTATTTAACTTTAAATATTGTATCATACCTTTGCCCTCAAACAACTCCAACCGCATAATCACTATCATCACAAATTAGTTCAAACTATTTCTCCCAATCAGGAGAAACTATTATAGGTACAATGATTAATTTTTCTTTTAATAATTCAAAGGCTCTTAAATATTCTTCATTAAAATCAAATTTCTTATCTTTTTCTAAAAGTTGGAACAGAGGCTTAGTCATTTTTGAAAAATCTTTAATATATCACCTATAAAAATCGGCATGTCCAAGAAAACTTTTAACCCCTCTCACTATAGTAGGAGGTGATAATTTTTTGATAATTAAAATTTTTGTGGGGTTTACTTCCATGCCATGTTTAGAAATTTTATGCCCAAGTACAATTCCTCCTGCAACCATAAATTGACATTTTTCCAAATTTAGAACAAAATTTGTTCTTTTGCATAACTTTAAAACTTTTTCTAATATTCTTAAACATGTGTCAAATGAAGTTCCAAATACAGAAAAATCATCCATAAAAACTTTTATTCCATTATCAATTAGATTGCTAAAAATTGGCTTCATACATCTTTGAAACGTTGTAGGTGCATTACATAATCCAAAGGACATTCTTCAAAAAGGAAAATTTTCGTATGGGCTAGTAAATGTGGTCTTTTATTGATCTTTAGAAGAAATAGGGATTTGTTGATAACCGATATATCCATCCAAAAAGCAATAATATTTGTGCCAGTTAATCTATCCAACATTTGATCTAGAAATGGTAAAGGAAAGTGATCTTTCCTGGTGGCGAAATTTAATTTTCTATAATCGATACAAATTTGCCAACCTGTGACTTGTCTTGTTGGTACTATCTCATTTCTTTCATTCACGTCAATGGTCACTCCTCCTTTCTTAGGAACCCAATGATTTGAACTTACCCAAGCATTATCTAAAATTCAATATATAATTCCAGCGTCTAACCATTTTAAAATTTCCTTCTTTAATACTTCCTTCATCATTGGATTTAATATTATTTGCGGATCAACTCTAAGTTTATTTTGTTCATCTAATAAAATTCTATGCATGTAGATCAAAGGATTGATTCATTTAATATCAGCTAAAGTCCAACCAAAAGCTTTTCTATATCTTTTTTGATGTATCCAATAATTTTTGTTCCTATAAATCATTTAAATCGAAGGATGCAATAACTGGTAATATAGATAATTCTCTTAAGAACACATATTTTAAATGGTTAGGGAGAATTTTCATTTCAAGTTCAGGAGGTTCCATAATAGATGGAATTAGACTTTCATCATCATTTTCTATAGTATCCAACATCTCAAATCTTTCCGGAACATAATTCAGTTCTTCATTATCTATCTCATCATGATCATATTCCATTTCATGATCATCCTTACATTTCAAATCTTCATTCTCTATTTCTCTTCAAACTTTTTTTTAAAATGATCATCACTCAAATAATCACAAATTTCCATTCAAAAGCATACATCAACTTTTTCTATTATAGGATATTTCATTGATTTTAAAATATTAAACGTTACCTTTCCAGTTTGAAGGAATGGTCTTCCCAAAAAAATAGGAATTTCCTTGTCTTCCTCCATATCTAACACAACAAAGTCCACAGGAAAGATAAATTTATCAAACTTTACTAAAACATCTTCTACAACTCCTTTAAGTTAAGTAATAAAACAATCAACTAGTTGAAGAGTTACAAAAGTGGGGGAAATTTCTCCTATTCCCAACTTTTTAAAAGTTTATAGAGGCATGAGGTTAATACTGGTCCCTAAATCACCTAAGGCTCTTCTGAAAAATTTTTCACCTATCGCACAAGGAATAATGAAACTACTAGGATCTTTTAGTTTTTCAGGAAGCTTTTTTTGAATAATTGTGCTACACTCTTCACTAAGTGCAACAGTCTCATGATCTGTAAACTTCCTTTTCTTGTTAAGATCCTTCATAAACTTCACATAATCCAACATTTATTCTAAGGCTTCAACGAAGAGAATATTTATTATTAATTTTTGGAATTTCTAAAAATTTTTAAACTCGTTTATCTCTATCTTGTTGTTTCAATCTTTGAGAAAATGAAGGTGGTGGTCTTTCTATGGTAATTTTCATCGGTTTAAGTGGATATTTTATATCTGGATATATTTTATCATTTCCTTTTTCAATTTCCTCCTCTTTTTCAACTTTAGTTTTTTTTTGTACTCTTGTTTTCAATTATTTTCCACTTCTTAATTGAATATCCTTAATTTGTTCTTTTCCTTGATCTTTTGGATTGATTTCAGCATTGCTAGGGAGAGTTCCTGGAGGTCTATTACTAAGAGCGGTAGCAATATGCCCCAACTGAGTTTCTATATTTTCAATTGCAGCTTCCTGACTTTGTAATTGATTCCCTTGACTTTGTAATTGATTTTCCTTGCTTAAAACTAATTCTTCCATAGACAATTTTTCTCCTTAAATTGTGGGTTACCATTAAAACATGGAGGATAAGAAGGTCTATAGTTAGTGATTCCCTGGTTGTTCAAATTTCCCAATGGGTTCACTAAATTGTTCCCCCACTGCGGATTAGTAGTAGCAGTGTTATTATTATTCCAATTTAGGTTTGGGTGATTTTTTCAACTAGGATTATAATAATTTGAGTAAGTATTGTTGGGTCTATTATTTATAGCATTAAAGGTTTCATACGAAGATTCAGAATCTACTATTTCTCCTAATGAATTTTTCTCTAACACCTGAGGCGTTTGAGAATAGTTCGTTCTGCATTGATTTTTTTTTTGAAAGAGCAACAATTTGAGAAACTATCATGGCTATTGCATGAGAATCATGAATACTGCTACTTTTTTAGGATTCACTCATTTAGAGAGCCATTGAAAATTTTTAGTAGTCATCTCCTTTATTAAAGAATATGCCTCGTCAAAAGGTTTTGACATTAATGATCCCCCAGTAGCAGCATCAATAATAATCTAAGATATCCTACTAATCCATTATAAAATGTTACCATTAACCAATCAGGTAAAGAGTGATGTGGACATTTCCTAAGGAGATCTTTAAATATTTCCCAAGCTTCATATATTGATTCCCCTTCAAACTGACAAAAAGATGTAATATTGTTTCCAAGCTTAGCAGTTTTTTATGGAGTGAAATATTTTGACAAAAAAATTTTTGATAATCCTCCCCAATATCTAATAGATCCAGGTGCTAACGAATTTAACCACACCTTAGCTTTATACCTTAGTGAAAGAGGAGAAAGTCTAAGTTTGACGGTGTAATTCGATACTCCATCATATTTAAATGTAGCACACAACTCTAGAAAACTAGAAAGATGTAAATTAGGATCTTCATTCGTGTCCCACCAAATTGACTATTTTGTATCATTTGGATAATAACAGATTTAAATTCAAATGAATTAGTAGCAACATTAAGATTTTAAATACTTAAGTGAATTTCATCTAATGTAGGGCTAGCATAATCTCTTAAAGGTCTAAGTTGATGTTCATTTTCATTTCTTTGATTATTTAAATTGTTCGCCGTTTTGTTTGAATTTCTAAATTCTTTTTGTTGCTTTTGAATTTTTCTAATAATATGTTCTAACTCAGAATTGTAAGGCACTAAAGCTTCAGATCCAATACTACGCATACAAAATCACACTAACACTCTTAAAGAAAGCACACAAAATTGCAAATTAAGAAATAAAAGTTTTCAAATACTACTAATTTTACTATTGCCTTATTTATATTTTTCCCAGGGAACGACGCCAAAAACTTGATTGTGACTTTTTTATAAGCTAGGTTTTATCAAGTTGACACCACGACTTGAAGACTTTAGTCTCTAGCAACGGTAACAAAACTTGATGTGTATTTCTATTTCTGATTAATTTTAAATATTTTATTTAGTCACAATTATAAAAACATAAGTATATGTATCGCTCAAGTAATATAGGGCTCTAGTATAGTCCTGGTTATCGATCCCACAAGGAAGGTTATGAAACTTTAAGGCGTGAAGCGTAGTACAGAAATCCAATATCCAAATCACAATGCGCGTATTGTAAATATTAAAGTTGTTAAACTGTAAAGATGGTTAAACATTTAAGTTTACTAAAGTTACTTTCTAAGCTTCTAAATAAAGTTATCTAACATAGAACTAAGTTTTGTATTGAAAGTTTCAAATATGGAAAAGGCGTCCTCCCCCTTACAATGATACTATGGTAAGTGAAAGAAAAAGGTTAGTGAAGACCTTGTATTGTGCCAAATAGGAGCATACTTATTCTTTACCCTCTTCCGAGTGCTATAAAGAATATTGGCTAATCCTAAGTTTAGTCCCTAAATTTGTGGTTAGGCTGGGAGGATATTGGCTCTCATTCCAGAACTCCCACTTCTTTTCACCTGAAGGCTTACTCTCCCTTTAAATTCCAACCACTAGGACCGAATTGGGGATTTCAGTTTATTACTCTAAAATCTACAATTCTACGCCCAATAAAATATACTTCCCTATTTATTTTCATTCAACCCCCATGAACTTCACCATCCATGAAATTTGAATGTGATCTTCACTTTTATTGTAGAATATATAGTCCATTCAGATCATATGTTTCACAACAAGTGTTAACAACTCAATTGGCCAGATTGAAAAGTAAATGAAGCACGAAGTGTAAAATCATCACAAAATTTTAATATTAATTCGGTACATCCAATCTAAATCATCAGTACACCATATCTCATTGTAAGGAGAAAGAAAAAGAAATCTACTTAGAATTCATGAGGAAGATAAGATAAAACAAAGATTTTATATATAAAAACAATGTCATACAAACAATAAGAAGTAAATACAACTTATCTCAATTTCTTTCCCAAGCAAATCCCTAGAAGTTCCTTTGAATTCTCTTCTCTCTTTACAAATAACCTACAATTAACTCTTTAGATAAGTAAGGAAGAAGCAATCCCTCACTCTCCTTCTCCTCCTACACTCCTTAGAGATGAATCCTTCACAAGACTCTCACAAACCCTAGACTCTCACAACACTCTCCAAACAAGACAGAACACTTCTCACATGACTCACACAACCGATCTAGGGTGCCAAAAACACTTTAAATTCATTTAGAACAAATTTCCTAAGAGATTCATCAAGCAACCCTCCAAAATCCATCGGCGCTCTATCTCCTCAAATGTTATGAACTCTCTGAAATTGGGAGCCATCGGTGCTGGATAGGGCGCCATCAGTACCAGCAGGCGTATTTGTCTAACTTGCCTCTTTTCGCTTCAAATTCATTCCTTTTTTCTTTATTTTGCTCCAAATGCCTTAAATTATTACATCTGCAATAAAACATGAAAAATACCTTCCTTTGAAATGCAATATCACCAAAAATGAGTAAAAATACATATAAAAAATCTAACATATTTTTGGTGTGTCAAGAATTAACTTGGACAAATTGCTAAAGCACTTAGCAATAGATCCGGGGAACACTCCCTAGTAATGTTGAGATAAATCCAAAAGAAAAAGGAACATAACAAGAGCAAGTTAAATCTATTCAGCTTAAGAGTGTAAAGGAATTAAATGTGAAAATTCAAAAAGATATCAAAGTTGAGAAAGATGTTGAAGAAACTGAAAAGCCCAAAGAGACTATTTCTAAAGACTTAGAATGACTTGTCTCTCCAACTAAAAAATGATTTAGAAAGATCACCACCTTCTTTTCCTCAAAGAAATAAATAGAATAAGCTTGATCAACAATTTTCAAACTTTTTTGAGAAATTTAAGAAGCTTACAATCAATATTCCATTTGTAGAAGCTTTGGAACAAATGTTAAGTTATGCTAAATTTATGAAAGATATATTAAAAAAAAGATGAACTTTGAAGATTATGAAACTGTTGCACTTAGAGAAAAAAGTAGTGCAATGATTCAAGAGAAACTTCCTCAAAAGCTTAAAGATCTTCATAACTTCACAATACCCTGTGGGATTGGAGAGAAATTTTATGGAAAAGCCTTATGCAATTTGGGAGCTAGTATTAATCTCATGCCTTTATTCATTTTTCAAAGGTTAGATTTAGGAGAGATTTTTTCCACTTCTGTAACCCTTCAGTTAGCTGATCGATCTATTACTTATCCTAAAGGGGTTATAGAAGATGTACTTGTTAAGGTGAATAAATTTATCTTCCCTGTGGATTTTATTTTGCTCGACATGGAGGAAGATAATGAAATTTCTATTATTTTGAGTAGACCATTCCTTGCTGTTGAACGTGCTATGATTGATGTGCAGAAAGGAGAGTTGACTATGAGAGTTAATGACCAAAACGTAACATTTAATGTTCTAAAGTCGATGAGATACCCTATTAAAGAAAAATGTTATCGAATGGATATTATTGATTATATGATTGTGAAGCATTATCAAGAAAATTGTGAAGTAATTTCTGATATAAAAATTACTTGATATTAGATCAAGAAGGAATAGAATATGATACACTAAAAATATATGCATTTTTAGACCTATATTTTATACTCATTTTTGGTGATATTGCACTTTAATAGAAGATATTTTTTTATGTTTTATTGCAGATTATTGATTTTGAGAACATTGAACAAAAAGAAAGCAAAAAGGATTGAATTTTTAGCAAAAATGGAGAAGTTCAAAATTTGTTCAGCACCGATGGCGCCCAACTGGGTGTCGACGGCGCCATTTGACAGAAACTTAGGATTTAATTACAAGCCTCTAGCGTCGACGGTGCCAAGAAGGGTTCTGACGGCGCCAGTGTCGGTCGAAGCCTTGTTTCTAAAATATTCGATGAATTTAGATTCTTTTTGAAGAGTTGTTGGATGCACCTATTGGAGAATCGACCTAGGATCTTTTTAGGGACAAAATTTGATAAGAAAACCCTCCTCCCATTGCACTATTTCAACTTCTTCCACTCATTTTCAATTTTCCTCTTCACACACCTACATTCCACACTATTAGTTAGTTATTGCTTTTATAGATTTGAGTTTTTGTGGTCACTTTAAGTGTAAATTCTTTTCTAAGAAGAGTTGGAGAGGAAGAGAAGTGATAGATTTCTTCTTCTTATAATTCCTAAGAGAGGCTACAAAGGATTTTCTTTGAGAAAAAGTTTCAAACAAATGTTATTTATTTACTATTGTTGTATCAACTTTCTTTTACATATGAAATTTGTGTTTTGTTGTATCTTTCTCAGGAAGTCTGAGTAGATTCCTTTATCTTTCTCCCTACTCTAAGATATGGTGAAATGAAGAGACAATGTGCATGTTATGTTAAAATTTAAAATAAATTGTGATGGTTTTTCAACTTCGCTCTTAATTTACTTTTTGATTTGACCAATTGAATTGTTAAAATATGTTGTGAAACATATGACCTAGGAAATTGAGTATGAGTTCTACAACAGAGTGAGATTCACATTTAAGTCCATGAACGAGTATTTAGTTCAAATAAATAGGGAAATATACTTTATTGGGTGTAGAATTGGAGATTTCTTGGTTGACAGACTAAAAATCCCAAATTCAATCTTAGTGTTTAAAAACTAAAGCAAGAGTTAGCTTTTAGAGTAGTAGAAGTTAAAATTGCTTCTATTTGACACAATACATATCTAAACCATTTATCTCATCTCCTTTCACCAAAAACTCATTGTAGTGGGAAAGAAGCTTTTTCACAATAGAAAACTTCATCATAAAAACATAGTTTAGTAGTTATTAATTTTAAAACCTACTTTTAAATTCTGCTAGTAGTAAATAATTTAGCTTTGATAATATCTTAAACTTTCAAAATTAGTGACCGTAATTTTGTTTAATTTCTGTAAATTTCCTAGTTAATTTTTCATTTAAAATTTAAACCTTCCCTATGGGATTGATATTTGGGACTTAAAAAAAAGTCTTACATTACCTGATAACAATACATATACTTGTGTAGAAACCCAACTTTAAGTGCTTAATGTTATTAGTCATAAAATACCACATCAAGTTTTTGACTTCGTAGTAAAGTGGGGTCAACTTTATAAATTTTACACAATTATATTTTCTAGGGATCAAGTTTTTGGCACCGTTGTCGGGGAATGTAACGGTAAATTAAATAGTTTTAGTAAATTAGGAAATTTAGAGATAAAAATATACAAAGTACAAAATATCAAAAAAATTATATAATAAAAAAATCCAAAAATATATAATTATATATTTAAGACTATTTTAAAGAAATTTTGCTTTGCTTATTATATTTGTTTATGCGAAATATTAGATCTGAAGGTTTAGCATCTTACGATACAGAATTAGAACGCACTATTAGAAAAATTCAAAAACAATAAAAAGAAATTAAAATTTTGAACAAAATGGCGAATAACTTAGATAATCAAATAAATGAAAATCGACAAAGACCTTGTTGACCTCACTTTTGGTTGAGGTCTAGAAACTTCTTTAGTAGCCTAGGTCTAGCCATAGGACTTTCCTATTGACTAGTCTTAGAAAACTAGAAAAGGTATCCTCACCATTAGAAATTCAAAATTCTTCTCTTTGCTCAACTTGAGATTCCACATATTGGTCCTAACCTCTAATGTTTAGAAGGTAAGATCATTATGGGAAAGCTCAAGAAGAGTTTTTATAGGGTTACTTGG